>WSFP011459615.1:0-18991 GCA_009831015.1 Picea engelmannii | reverse complement strand
GGAGAACTAGGATACCAGGGACATGCTGGGGTTGGAAGGGAGGCCTTTCTGGCCTAGGTTGGACTACCCCTTGTCCAATCTAGTTGAAAAATCTAGCTTGGAAGAGATGGTTTAACTCTTGTGGATCTGCATGAAAATGTATTGAAAATCTTGCCCTTCTAGGGCCTCTGTTCCAATTCCCTCTTCCCCTGTTATTTCGGCCTTGGCTTCCTCTACTGAAGAAGCTCATTCATGTATGCAGCTTTTATTAGCAACTAGATTATTAAACAAACCATACATGACATCTCTTTAAATATGAAACAAAGTTTGGCTCAACAACACATCAGACCCATGCAATCCAATCCATAAAAATTGTTTAATACTTGTCGATGAGCAGGGGGTGAATAAGGGTTCTGGGATATCTGAGGGGGTTGTATTGAGCGAAAAAGTGATAAAATGAAAGGGAGTAGATCATGATTACTAATCAAAAAATCATTAAACAATCAACTTTGTTGCAATAACAAAACATATCAATTGTAAATAATCTCTGTGTCATCCTTTAATTGCTATAATACAAAGTTACCATTTAATTATAATTTACTTTTAAGAACATGGTGTGCAAAGTGAATCTAGGAATGTGAGGGGATTCGTAATGTGCGAAAAAGAGAATGGTAGGGAAGCTAATGGATACTGTTCATAAAACAAATTAAGTAATCAATAATCATAACTCTGTACTAAAATCAATCCAAAAAACCCCAACCCACACCAACATTTATTGTGTATCAAATTGTTTGTTGTTCCGACATTTAAATTTCCCAGAATTCCTCACTTCATAACAACCTATGCGATCATAACTCATAACTAAAACAAATTTTCCATTTCAACAATCATGTTTAAGAAAGCGTTGGTCTTTTGTTTCTTTTCCTTCCCTTTAAGAATTAAAAAAAAAAACGCGCAACAATATGCTCGACTTCTATCCCCGATAAGCCATAAACCATAATGCACCACTATAATAATCAACATCCACTGTCTACCAATTTACAATCGGGCCCAATTAAAATATACACATGTCTTTTTTTAAAATACGAACAGAGTTCCAAAATATGCTTGATTACACACAGTCTTCATCATATCAATCAATAAGATCTTGCAACGAAACAATAGTCAACATAAAACCCGAGCCTTATCACTGTTGATATAACTTCCTTTTAAAACCATTGATAAATGTACGATGATCCAATAATATATACGAAGAGAACATAACGAATTACACACATGCGTCGTTTTTAAAATTAGCTATAACCCTGATCGAGACTAGCAAAACACACAGGTGTTTCCAATTACAATCAAGACCGCGCTAGTAAGAACATAGTGAGTGAAACCATAATGAAAGAAGACAGTTCTCGACTGTATGCAAGCGCCTATAACTGTTCAACCAATTTTATCATCGAAAGATGAGATAGTGACTCGATGAAAAACCTCGATAACCATTCCACTGATAAACTCATATTTGACAACCAAGAAGGTGCCCGAAGGGAGCAAAGATAGTTGGAATTCCAATCGGGTCTGTCACAATAAAAAGCAGGAAGAAAAAAAGTGTGCATTCATCCTTTAACCATAACACATAGAGCTGGAGGTCTTCTGAGACTTATCAATCATAAGCAGAATACCCTCAAAAAAGATACAACAATGAACCACATAATCCTCTTATTACTCCAAATCCTGGGTAAGACCAAAGATTAACACCCAAGGAGAGCAAGGCAGGTAGATAATAACCCAATGTACATAGTGCGTTTAACACTTGCAGAGGAGAGGCGAAGTTAATTGAACAATGACGGTTATTAAAAGAACACACAGAGATATAACCCCTGTGTCCACTTTCTTAAGAGCCAAACAACCTGACAACAATACCAGTGAGGACGCATACATCCTTTTGACATAATGCCGAGGCATAACTTGTATCACCCCACAACCATACAATACATATTAATTTTATTGCCTCCCAAAGACTGGATCTTGGGATACTTCGGTGAAAATACAATAAGAATGAGCCAACGACCATGACTCGGGGTTTGAAGAAATAACACAGCAACTACTGGAAATCTGAATGCGACTGGATAAGGGTTACAATCATGACTGTGAGGGAATGAAAATAACCTATGGTAATACATAGAACGAAACCCTCCACCATCAATACAGAGCGATATGTACCACATTCACTTATTATCCACAAAGACCCATCACGATATTAAATTGACCGAGCAACCAGCCAATGCACAACTTAAACAAAACCCAATTCTTTTGATTGCAATCCGAAACATTTTACAGTCATCACAGAGAGAAATAACACACATTTACATAATCAAAACTCTCAGGAAAACACAGAATCCAAGCATCGCTTAGCCCATATTTGTTCATACACAGAGAATATTTCATGGATGGAGAGAAAAAGAACCATACCTATAACAAAACACTTAAAAGGTCGAGTTGGCCGAGCCTTCTTCTTTACAAGAGCCTGAAATGAGGACCTTCACAACCAACAGATCGGAAATGCAACAAGGAAAAATGCTAGGGTGACAGTTGATAGGGAGGGTATGGAGTGACGTGCAATAAATGCATGTCGCTTCCATCTCCTGACCTATTCAATTCAAAGTACGAGACATCCAAACGTTCACCAATCAATTAAACCATGTATTCAATGCCAAACCATTTGAAATATGCGACGATACTCTTTGCATAGTGCGCCACCCAATACACGTTAACCTTTGCGACAATTTTATGCCATCATACATATTGCAATGCTATATGCGCCCAATTAAAATCTAGTGAAATTCGCATAGCCCACCAACCAACCATAGCATAATAGTTAGGAGTAACACTAACATCACTTTACTTTTCCATTTGCATATAACCCTTTATCATAGCTCAAACATAACTTCTTTCGCTTGTTTTGATTATGTTATCACTAATATATCTCTTGCATATATGTGGCTAGGTAATCGATCACAATGATTAGTGACATGGTTAAATCATAGCAATTGTAAATACATGCCCATCATAACAAAAAAAATTCTTTGAATCACAAGAAGCATTCCATAAAATGCATCATCCACCTGTTACTATGTCAAAATGAAACCAAGACTGCATTGCCAACCATGGAGGACTATGTAGGCAACATCAAAACAACAACAAAAAAATGTGTGATGTGTCTATTCTTGCGCCTCTAGTCTACAAGGGGATCCCACCTACTAGTATTATATTATTAGCATAGTTAAATAATAGGGCTTTAGCAATACTTTGCGGGCGGAATTCATCGTTACGATTTTAATTGTCAACAAACTAGCGGCTCCACAGGGAAATCTGTTTCCAACAGATTAAGAACTCAGAATGTCTGGTTTCGCAGACCAAGTAACATCAGATCAAGAAGATATAAACCAAAATGATTATGCAACAGGGGGAAGTGAGCAGATTTAATGGAAAAATGACCGAGAATTTGGGAATAACTCATGGAAAGTGTTAAGTATGAGGGGGTTTATCCCTGTAAGCATAATCATTCAACTAAAATTTTCTCTGGACTTCAAGGAGAAAAATTTCTTGAACTTGCTCTTTTGAATCTCGAAATGGATGAAGAAACGGAAAGCAAAAGTGAGATGTAACCAACTATCTCATAAAATAACAGTGAAAGCAGATAACAAATTCAATGATACCTTCAGGGGGAACATCATAACATCCGTGTAATCTTGATTGTTATCGATTAACAATACTTTGTAGAAGTGTCCTTGTGGCAAAACTGATCCAACATTTTAATTTTGACAAAAAATGAAGTAAAGAACAAAAAACAAGAAATGTCATAACAGAAATGAAACAACAAAATTGAAATGAGCAGAAATGAAATGACAGAAATGAAAATAGCAAAAATGGAAAACTACTAATATGAAAGCATAATTGAAAAATTACTAAAATACAGAAACAATCCAAACATCGTTAAACTCTTCAAGTTGGTTCCACATAATGTTTTAAGTGGGAACCGTTAGTGCTATAGGAAAACAATCGCTCTTGTAAATCCTTTAGAATATAAGAATTTTCACCGAGGAGAAAAGCGATCTTGAAAGGACCCAACCATAATTTTTGAAACTTTGAATGTCTTCCCCTATTGGCATGAGCTAAATCCCACAACAATACCTTCTCATTGACTTTAAATTTGACAGCTTTGACACTCTTTTTGAAATATTTTTTAACAGTCTGTTGTCTTCTCTTTATATTACCCAAGGCAAACGTTCTTTGCTCCTCTAAAGCTAGGAGTGCATTCATCCTTTGAGAAACATCAGAATAATTTAATTCTTCGACCTATAAAATTAACCTTAAGGAGGAAAGTTCCATCTCAGTAGGCAGAATGGATTCTTGACCATAAACATCCTGAAAAGGAGTGCAACCAGTGCTCACCTTGGTGGTAGTTCGATCTGCCCAAAGGGCGTAAGTGAGGAGAGTGTGCCATTGACGAGACTTATCTTCGATGAGCCTTTTTATAATTCTCACCAGATTCTTGTTGGTAGACTTGACCTGCCCATTTCCTTGGGGGTAATAAGCCAATGAGGTAAATTTTTTAACCCCCAACTTAGCTAAAAATTGGGTCAGCTTAGCAGAAATAAAAGCGGGACCATTGTTTGTAATAATTTCCAAAGGAAGACCAAATATGGAAAAAATATTATTTTCAAGGAAAGAAATCACCTGTTCATCTGTCGAATGTTTAAGCGGGACAACTTCAACCCATTTTGTAAGACAATTTGTGGTGTTCAAGATAAAGACTTGTCCTGCTGAAGACGAAGGATTAATAGGACCAATAAAGCCCAAACCCCACTTTGAAAAAGGAAAGTCCGGGAGGACATGTTGTAACGACATGGCTGAAATGCATTCTTTCCCAACAAATTTCTGGCACTTGTCACAAGATCTTGAAAAATCATAAGAATCACGAAAGATTGAAGGCCAATACTATCCTTTTTTGATAATGTTAAAAGCAGTGGTTTTAGCAGAAAAATGACCTCCTACATGAATAACAGAATTTGGAGAACCACACATTTCTTACAACAATTTATGTGCTTCCTCATTGTTTACACAACGAAGCAACATACCATCAACAGATGTTCTAAACAAGAAGTCTCCTATAATGACATATCTAGCAGATTCGAGATGAAGCCTTCTTCTTTGATGAGTGTCTAAGTTATCTGGACATATTTGATTTTGCAAATAGTAAACCAAATTTTTATACCAAGGATGTTCAGACACATGAAGGATTTGATTATCAATGTAGAACAATGTTGATAGAGAACTATCATGTTCATCAGTTTCTTCACTAGTTTCAACATGTTGAGCTAAGTGAAGGGCTAAGTCATGTCCCTTGATGGTGTTAGAAGTCACGATAGTTAAATCATGCTCCCGGATCTTGACAAGCAAATGTGCAAGCTTCCCTGAAAGATAAGTCCGTGAGAGCAAAAAATTGACAGCGGGTAAAGGGACTTTTACCAACGTATGCTTACCTAAGATGAAGTGGCGAAATTTTTCAACAACTTTAACAAGAGAGAAAACATGTTTTTCAATAAAAGAATATTTAAACTCATCATCATACAAGCTTTGACTCATGTAAGCCATTGGTTTTTCATTACCTTGGTCATCACCTTGTAGGAGGATAGCAAAAAATGCTTCCTCTGTGGCATTAGTATATATCATAAATTCCTTCTCAAAATCTAGCTTTGCCAGAGCCGGTGTAGAACTGATTGCTTTCTTGATCCCTACAAAATCATTTTCGACATCATCTGTCCAAGAAAAGGAAATATCTTGCTTAAGCAGATTATGAATTGGCTTGACCATTACAACAAAATCAGGAACAAACCTACAGACAAAGTTAATAACCCCCATAAAATCTTGAACCTCCTTCTTGGAAGTGGGAGTAGGTAGATTTAGGATAGAAGCAATCCTTTCAGGATCAATGATTATTCTTGAATCAAAGACAACGTGTCCAAGGAGCTTTCCCTTGGTAACGCCGAAAATAGACTTAGAATGATTTAGAAAAATGCCAAATTTCCTGCATCGCATGAGAACTCTTTTAAGATGACCAAAATGATTTGATAAGTTTTTAGAGTACACAGTTAAGTCATCAAGATAGATCCGAGTAATCTTGCTGATCAAATCGTCAAAAGATATTTGCATAGCTCTTTGAAAAGTAGCACCTGCATTAGATAAGCCAAAAGGCATACATTCATAAGCAAAAGTGCCCCAATGAGTAATAAAAGTGGTTTTATATTTATCTGCCCTTTTTACCTTGATTTGATTGTAACCAGAGAAACCATCAAGTAAGGACATCATATGTGACCCTGCAACCTGCTGCGAAATCATTTACATATTAGGGAGAGGAAAGTGATCTTTTATACTAGCCCGATTCAATGCACAAAAATCTATGCATAATCTGATTTGACCAGTTGTTTTTCGAATGTGAACCAAATTAGAAACCCATTCCGAATACTTAACCATAAAGATGATCCCAGCCTTCAAGAGTTTTTCCAACTCATTTCGAATAGTTGCTTCCAATGAAGGGTTAATGGGTCTTTGTTTTTGCCTAACTGGTTTTATGCCCTCCTTGATATGAATGACATGCTGTATAAGAGCAAGATCAAAACCATGAAGATCCTTATAAGACCAAGAAAAAACATCTTGAAATTCACCAAGAAGTTTGGCAAACTTCAATTTTTCTTCATCAGAACATTGGTCACCTATTTTAACAATCTTTGGAGACTCGGGTGTTCCAATGTTCAAGGAAATGGTTTCACCCAGTTTCCTTTTCGTCTCATCTTCTTTATGTTTCTTTTTGTCGCCTACATCACTCGCTGAAAATGAACTTTCCAGAGGAGTCAAGCCTTTAGGAATATTGTATCTTATATTGATATAATTTCCTTACGCTTATAAGGCTCATTTTGAATGAAAGCACAAATGCTTTCATCACTAGGGAAGACCTGCCATGACTCTATATTGTCAGGGATATGTGGACGATATAAAGATTGAAAAGTACAATTAGGTCTTTGTGGAAGAAGTTGGCGATTAGTAGAGGCTGCAAAAACAACTAACCGATCAACCATTGAGTTCAATTCCCTTTTAACATGAGTGATGTTGAAAGATAGTAGGTTCAAGATGAGTGCCCAAACAGTTTGGGTGTAGAGTTTCATTAACTTGTAGCTATGAGAGTATATCTTACGTACAAGGTTCACAACAAGCTCGAAATCCCCAAAAACTTTAAGGTGACCACAACCCATATTATAGGCATTTTAAATGCTTAACAATAATGCTTCAAATTCAGTGACATTGTTTGTGCAAGCAAATTCTATCCTATAGGAAAAGTTATGAATTTTTCCCACAAGAGAGTACAAGATAATACCAGGTCTGTTTCCTTTATTGGAGCATGAAACATCAAAGTGCATATGCCACATCCCGTCGTCTAAGTCGATTTGTTCCAAGGTAGTGTTGTCCTCCTCGACAAAGATGGACTACACTCCTAGGTCCTCCTTGATATAATTTACATTACGCCGTGGGACACTTTCTATGTAAGGTGAAATTCTTCCCTCTTTGAGGACTATGATGTTTTTACCATTTCGAGGAATGGATAAGTGTGTCTCGTCGAGTGAGAGGTATCCACCCATCAAAGCTCACCAATCTCTTCCTAGGATGATCGAGTAGTTACTTACTGGCATATTGATTACCTAAATATTAAGGGTTGTCCTTATTTCAGGGTGCATGCACAAAACCAAGGTCACGCCCTTGATTTCACCTATGGTCGTTTGTTGTAGTCTATTATAAGAGAGCATGCTTCTGGCATTTTCATTTGTACAAGACAATCCTAGCTCTTCCATAATAATCTTTGACATTACACTTGGGCTCAAACCGTCGTCAATGAGGAAACAATGGGCAATCTTATCCATAATCTTTACAGAAATATAAAATAAGTTTTTTTTTACAGGGTATCTAAAGTTATGTACACCTACCTTATTTACAGATGAATCCTCCTCATCTATCTCTTCATAGAGGTTGGCTACAACGAAAGCTTTTCCTTCCATGAATTTTTTTAGATGCTTATGTTGTTCATGGACGACAACCATGTCTGGAAGGGTTGCATCTGCTTTGATGTTGGCCAATTGATTTATAATGTTGTACTTGGAGGAGGGGAGAGGGGAGGTAGTTCCTTCACTGTCAGGAGCCTTAGGAACATGAACAGTAGAAACTAGTGAGGATGAGCTTGGGCTAGAAGAAGTGCGGCGAGGATCATATTTTCTTTTGGGAGCATAGAATTTATTCCTAGTATTTATGATCATGACATCTTCTGGCTCTGCAAAGTCTAGGACAACGATGGTAGTTTCAGGTCTCTTACCAAATATTTTATCTCTGGTATTCTTCTTTACCTCACATATTTTCCTCATGGTGTTCCTCGCAAAAGTTACACCAACTACGAGGCATGATAGATTTAGGCTGAAAATTATTTTCATTTGAATTTCTAAAGGGGGGTGTCGAAGAAGATGAAGCTCTAGGGGTAAGAGAGGAGACATTTCCTTTTTTCTCATATTGTATCATTCGATTATTCATATCTTGTACAAGCTGTAAGAGGGCGGACATGTATGTCTGTTTAACTGAGTCTCCCTTAGGAAGACATGTTCTTTCAAGTTGTTCTTCATACTCTAAACAAGTATGCAGAGTGGAACCGAGGTTATCAATGGATTTTTCCTCAAGCCTATGATGATAGGGGGAAGGTAATGCATTATAATAATGCATGAAAATAGCTTGGTTATGAGGTCGAATGAGTTCACATATTTGATTTTATAATTTGGTGAAATGCAAGTTGAAGGACTTGATAGTCTCACCATCCTTATAAGCGATGTTATTGTACTCCCGTAACTACTTGACTAGGCTTTTGGATTTCCCATAGGTATTTTTGAACCAATAGACTAACTCCTCCCAATTAGATAAAATCTTAGGAGGGAGATCGAAGTAATCGGCCACAACCTTCCCTTCAAGGAAATTCACAAATAAGTGCATACAAGTATCGTTGTCATTGGCTCCTATGTTGTGACATGCATTAGAAAATGCCACCAAGTGTTCATTCATAGTGACAATATTATTCCCTGAAAACCTAGGGAGATGCTATTTGAATTTAGGAAGTGGACGAGTAGCAGGTGCCATGTTAAGGAGGGAGGAAACATGCCACGGGGTGTTTGTAGCATCTTCTTCAAACTGAAAAAGTCCATACTTTTTAATGACTTTGGCGGGGTTTGTGGTAGATTGGACAGGGACTTGGTGACTATATAAGTTACCAATCATTGACGAAGCTGAAGATTGATATGAAGAAGCACCTCCAGTGCCACCAGAGCCACCACTAGATGTCATCTTGTGAATGTTAGGTAAGGGAGAGAAAGACAAACTAGATGAATCATACAAGGTTCTCCTTAGAGCACTTTGTTGGGTTGATAACACAACGTTCCTTCTTCCTATTTCAACAATAGGATTAATTTCTAGTGATAAGCCTCTTCTTCTCCTAGAAAAACGAGGGTCTAACGACATGAAAAGAAGATCAAAACTGAAGGAAAAATAAAGCTATGGCTGATTCCTAAGTTGTCTATGCCTAGCTTCCAAATGTTCTTGGGCACTTATGTCTTGTTCAATTACTTCCCATGAGCGATTAAGCTCAACCCAGATATTAACAGTATCTAAGATGGTATTAAACAAGTTTAAAGCAATGTTGGCCTGATCTTGAAGACCGGGTTCAATATTAGGTTGCCTTGCAACAGGTACAGTCATTAAGAAATGGAACAATCAAAGAAAAAAATTCAGCAAGGTAGATATATTCAATGATAATCAAACATAAAAATCAACCAGAGAGATATGGAAGATATCCCCAGTATGGTTGCCAAATAAATGTTGAGGAAAAAGATATGAAATAATCGTACTCAAGCATTTCAGATCTTGCTTGGCTAAGGCAAGATAGACGAGAATATCACCCTATGTTTATAGCCTCAAAATTTGTTTCCTAATCCACAAGTATTAGTTACAAGGGCTTAGGTTGATTTTTTAAAATAAAATATTGCTGTAAAATTCAATATTTTTATATAATTTTCTGAATATAACAGATGCAAAAGTAAATGCAGAGACAAAAGAAAAAATACCAAGTGACAATTTAACACAGATGAGATGGAATAACAATCACTTATTTCATTCCAAAGAATCAAAAGAATCGTTCTCTTTACCAAAATCCCTGAGGGAGTTTAGACCAAAGTCAAACTTAGATGTCCTCGATGAAAATCATACAAAAGGTCTTCTGAGAGAAACTAAAAAACTGAACTTTAAAAGCTGGATCAACTTGCCTAGATTGCTGCCCACTTGACTCTGCACAATATCCTTTATCAGTCATGAAATTTAATTAAAAAACAAACAAGTCTACACAGACTATCAAAGATAGATCAATACCTCTGAAAAACAAGTGTCTGAATGACGTAATTCAACCTTGAATCTTGTTGTCTACAATAAGACCCTACTGTCATAAAAGAAAATTAGGCTTTTAATGAATTAAAGAATGAATGAAAACTGAACTATCTCAATAAAACTCAAGAGAAGACCTTAATATGCTTTCTCCTTCTATTCTCCCCTTGTTCTTCCTTCTCTTTTTGCCTTTAAGCAATCAAAATTAGTTGAAGTAGTTCAACTACTTCTTTTAGTTAAGTTAACTAAAACTCAACTAACTTTTAGTTTAGGGAAAAAATTAATATAATAATAATAAGGGTCTTTAATAAATAATAAGTAGTAGGTGGGACCCCCTGTGACTCCCTTTAGTTTCTTAACAAAAATAAACACAACTACTCAATCAATCAAACACATCCCTCCTTGTGGCTCCCATCATCATTCTCATAATTTGAAAATTAATATCAATGATATTTTAAACCATATCCTAAAAATATAATATCCAAAATATCCAAAAATAGTATGTTGTCCAAAAACTTCAACAATCAACTGTTCTCAACAATCAATAAATAAATATACTCAAAAACCATATTTGTCACTTTGGGAGGCAGTTTTCCCTTTGTTGTTGTTGTCTCCCTTTGATTTATCTGAATTAGCCTTAGGCTGTGTGGAGTCTTTAGGCTTGATCTCACTGATAACATGAGAGAAGTCATCTCTCAAGTGCATGCAGGATGAAACAGATTTGGCGGAATCACTTGAGGGAGAGGAGGGGGCAACAACAACTTTTCCTTTATCATGTGCATGGTGGGCTTCGGTTTTGAGTCTCTTGCTTGCGTGGGGAGACTGTATAGGTGAGTGTGCAGGGGAAATTTTGAAAATTGGGTTAATTGGTGGAGGAGGAGCAGGTAGAGACAAATTGGGCCAGCCACGATGTGGGGAGACTGCTGGGTGAACAATCTCTTTCCATCTGTCATTTTCAGGGACTTCAGGTTGTAAAGAGACATGAGGGGGAACTAGGATACCAGGTGTTGGCCCTTGACCAAGTTTTGAGGATCCTTGGTCAGGTTTTACCTACTTTTGGGACTTCGACAGGCTATTGAAGGCAGAGCGCATGTCGAAGCAAAGATCCTGGGATCTCAGCCCCTTTTTAGGGCCTTTTGGGTTTTGGGCTTATGTAACGGGTATGGGGATGTCATCTCATGGGTTTATACATGTTTAGACCCGTTTTGTAATGTATAAATATATGTTTAGGCGATGTAAGGAGATATGCATCTACTTGATGCTAGGTGCTAAGTGCAAGTGGTAAGTGTAATTGCTTTGTGCATACTGTGTGAGAATTGCAGAGCTAAGTGCAAGTGATTGTAAGAGATTGTGAAAGGATTTGTGCTGTAACTCAGGGAAGGAGGATCTAGCGAAGAGTGCAGATCTCCTGTCCTCTGTGGAGTAAGATCTCAAGTCTCTGTGCATGTAGCTGGTTGACCGAAGATAATAAAAGAGAAGAAGAGTTGGTGTACGTAGCCCCAGGGTGGGGGTGAACCATGTATATCTTGTGTTATGGTTGCTTTGTGCTTTATGGTTGCCCTCTTGTTTATGTGATTAAATGCTTAGTGCACTGATATATGCTTAGAAGAATCTAATATGATAGCTTAGTGCTGAATAATGTGAATGAATGCTATATCTGATCTATGTTGATATGCTTAGTGCTTGATTATATTGGATGTGTGTGAATACTGCCCTGCTCTGTTATTAGGGTTTTATCTGCGAAGTAGATACTGGTTAAATACTGACGAGCTGTAACTACTAAGTTATTTGTTAAGGTGTCGTAATAATAGATCGGTGTCCCAGCTAAGGTTGCAGATATTTGAGTCCTGCAACCACCCCTGCCTCTACCTTGGGTGAGACTTCATCTGCTTCACAGTTATTTCCGAAAGGGCCGGTAGTTAGGGTTTTGTTGGTGCGCTGTTGTAGCGTTGAACCTTGGGTTTTCCCCTGTGCCAACACCAGGGATATGCTGGGGTTGGAAGGGAGGCCTTTCTGTCCTAGGTTGGACTACCCCTTCTCCAATCCAGTTGAAAAATCCAGCTTGAAAGAGCTGGTTTAAATTTTGTGGATCTTCGTCAAAATGTATCAAAAATATTGGCCTTCTAGGGCCTCTGTTCCAATTCCCTCTTCTCCTGTTATTTTGGCCATGGCTTCCTTTGCTGAAGAAGCTCATTCCTGTATGTAGCTTTTATTAGCAACTAGCTTCTTAAACAAACCATACATGACATCTCTTTAAATAGGAAACAATGTTTGCCTCAGCAACACATCATACCCATGCAATCCAATCCATAAAAATCGTTTAATACTTGTCAATGAGCAGGGGGTGAATAAGGGTCCTGGGATATCTGAGCGGGTTGTATTGAACGAAAAAGTGATAAAATGAAAGGGAGTAGATCATTAAACAATCAATTGTGTTGCAATAACAAAACATAACAACTATAACTCATCTTTGTGTCATCCTTTGATTTCTAGAATATAGAGTTTCCATTTAATTATAATTTAATTTTAAGAACAGGGCGTGCAAAGTGAATATGGGAATGTGAGGGGATTCATAATGTGCGAAAAACTGAGAGAATGGAAGGGAAGTTAATGGATACTGTTCATAAAATAAATTAAGTAATCAATAATCATAACTCTGTATAAAATCAATCCAAAAAACACCAACCCACAAAAACATTTGTTGTGTATCAAATTGTTTGTTGTTCCAACATTTAAATTTCCCAGAATTCCTCAATTCATAACAACCCGTGCAATCATAACTCATAACCAAAACAATTTTTCCATTTCAACAGCCCTGTCTAAGAAAACGTTGGTCTTTTATTTCTTTTCCTTCCCTTTAAGATTTTTTTTTTAAAAATGCGCAACAATATGCTCGACTTCTATCCCTGATAAACCATAATGCACCACTATAATAATCAACATCCACTGTCTACCAATTTACAATCAGGCCCAATTAAAATATACAAAAGTCCTCTTTTCAAATGCGAATGAACTTCCAAAATATGCTCGATTACACACAGTCTTCATCATATCAATCAATAAGATCTTGCAACGAAACAACAGTCAACATAAAACCCGAGCCATCAATGTTGATATAACTTCCTTTTAAAACTATTGATAATCTGTACGATGATCCAATAATATATACGAAGCGAACATAACCAATTACACACAGACATTGTTTTTAAAATTAGCTATAACCCTGATTGGGCCTAGCA
Source organism: Picea engelmannii (assembly GCA_009831015.1). Classification (NCBI taxonomy): domain Eukaryota; kingdom Viridiplantae; phylum Streptophyta; class Pinopsida; order Pinales; family Pinaceae; genus Picea; species Picea engelmannii. The sequence continues at coordinate 5,264 of WSFP011459615.1, read as the reverse complement.
AAACACACAGGTGTTTCCATTTACAATCAAGACCGCGCTAGTAAAAACACAATGAGTGAAACCGTAATGAAAGAAGACAGTTCTCGATTGTATGGAAGCACCTATAACTGTTCAACCAATTTTATCATAGAAAGATGAGACAGAGACTTGATGAAAAACCTCCATAACCATTCCACTGATAAACTCATATTTGACAACCAAGAAGGTGCCTAAAGGGAGCAAAGATAGTTGGAATTCCAATTGAGTCTGTCACAATCAAAAGCAGGAAGACAACAAGAGTGTGTTCGTCCTTTAACCATAACATAGAGAGCTGGAGGTCTTTTGAGACTTATCAATTATAGGCAGAATACCCTTGAAAAAGATACATCAATGAACCACACAATCCTCTTATTACTCCAAGTCCTAGACAAGACCAATGATTAACACCCGGGGAGAGCAAGACAGGTAGATAATAACCCAATGTACATAGTGCATTTAACACTTGCAGAGGAGAGGAGAAGTTTATTGAACAATGACGATTATCAAAAGAACACACAAAGATATAACCCCTCTATCCACTTTCTTAAGAGCCGAACAATCTGACAACAATACTGGTGAGGACGCATACATCCTTTTGACATAACGCCGAGGTATAACTTGTATCACCCCACAACCATATAATACATATTAATGTTATGGCCGTGCAAAGACTAGATCTTGGGATACTTCAGTGAAAAGACAATAAGAATGAGACAATGACCATGACTCGGGGTTTGAAGAAATAACACAACAACTACTAGAAATTCGAATGTGACTGGATAAGGGTTACAATCATGACTGTGAGGGAACAAAAATAACCAACGGTAATACACAGAACGAAATCCTCCACCATCAATACAGAGCGATATGTACCACATTCACTTATTATCCACAAAGACCCATCACGATATTAAACCGACCGAGCAATCAGTCAATGCACAACTTAAACAAAACCCAATTCTTTTGCTTGCAATCCGAAACATTTTGCAGTCATCACAGAGAGAAATAACACACATTTACACAATCGAAATTCTCAGGAACACACAAAATCCAAGCATCACCGAGCCATTATTTGTTCATACAAAGAGAATATGTCATGGATGGAGAGAAAAAGAACCATACCTATAACAAAACACTTAAAAGGGAGATTTGGGCGCGCCTTCTTCTTTCCAAGAGCCTGAAATGTGGAGCTTCACAACCAACATACCGAAAATGCAACAAGGAACAATGCTATGTTGACGATCGATAGGGGGAGTATGGAGTGACGTGCATTAAATGTATGTCGCTTCCATCTCCTGGCTTATTCAATTTGAAGTACGAGACGACCAAACATTCACCAATCAATTAAACCATGTATTCAATGCCAAACCATTTGAAATCTGCGATGATACCCTTTGCATAGTGCGCCACCCAATACACGTTAACCCTTGCGACAATTCTATGCCATCATACATATTTCAATGCTATATGCGCCCAATTAAAATCTAGTGAAATTCACATAGCCCACTAACCAACCATAGCATAATAGTTAGGACTAACACTAACATTGCTTTACTTTTCCATTTGCATATAACCCTTTATCATAGCTCAAACATAATTTCTTTCCCTTGTTTTGATTATGTTATCACTAATATATCTCTTGCATATATGTGGCTAGGTAATCGATCACAATGATTAGTGACATGGTTAAATCATAGCAACCGTAAATACATCCCCATCATAACAGAAAAAAATGCTTTGAATCGCAAGAAGCATTCCATAAAATGCATCATCTACTTGTTACTATGTCAAAATGAAACCAAGACTGCATTGTCATCCATGGAGGACTGTGTAGGCAACATCAAAACAACAATAGAAAAATGTGTGATATGTCTATCCTTGTGCCTCTAGTCAACAAGGGGATCCCACCTACTAGTATTATATTATTAGCATAGTTAAATAATAGGGCTTTAGCAATACTTTGCGGGTGGAATTCATCGTTACGATTTTAATCGTCAACAACCATGACAAGCACCAAGGTGAAATTAGGAAAAAGATATAATTTCCAAGCAAACGTTCCATAATCAGGAAAGGACTCTTTGCAACATGCTCAAATGCCTCCAATATTAAAGTGACACTTACCATGAGATTGGACTTGTTACCTCTTGAAGTGAGACCTGGTATCTTCTAAGGGGCCAAACTGGTGTAGTGGACGTTGCTTTGCTACTTGGTGATGAGTGGTGATGTAATTTGAAAAGGAGGGACTCTATCTACTTCATTTGGGCTATGTTGGTCAATATTATTCTCGACACTCCATGTCTGTAATCTGTGGGCCTTGAGACATCATCTCCTTAGTTACCTTTAGGAATGGGGGGTAACGTTTGGCTCTAACATGTGGACATGTGCTCACCGTAGGGTGCATGAGAACCTCATCATATCTGGTTGTCCAAGACCCACAATCCTACGCCCAATTCAACAAAAAAAACACTTTAGAAGTATCTGTAGGTGGATGTTATCCACTGGTTGTTAGTGATAATCCAAAACCATACCGAAGAGAAAAATTTCCTTAACTATGACATGATAAAGCAAAAAATTTCAAAGATAAAATGTGAAAATGCAATTTCCTAACATGTATTAATTATATGCATAAATGAAAAAGCATTATGTATATGCAAAATATATGCAACTATGCTAACATGAATGCATGATGCATCATATATATAAATGCAATGCAAAGTGCAAATGACTAACCTACCTACTCTAATCTATGTTACTTGAAATGCTAGGTATAATCATATAACCAATAAAACCATCCTAACACTGTATCAGAACATCTTCCCCTATGCTTCATCATAAACCAGAATAAATATAAATCAAGCACAAAAAGATCATGAGTTAGAGCAGTCATTACATCATATCCAATCATAAAATCTAGCTCATGGAGGGGTAGGGAGGGGAAAAATCATGCAAGGAGGCATCACCACAACCCTGCCCTATCCATCCTAGGACAAGGTTGAAATAATGAGGCAAAGGAAGATCCTCCCCCTTAGCTACCAAGCCAACACTCGAAGACTGAGAAGGGATAAGAAGGAGCCTAAGGAAAACTCTAAGGTTTCCCATGGAAGAAGAGAGAGAAGGGTAAGGGATCAAACCAGGCCTAGAAAAAATATTTTGCTTCCAACCCAAGGTATGTTGATCTTATGTGTGAAACTAGAAACCATTGCAACAAACCATAGGATGAAAACAACTCCGTCCTATAGGAAAATAACTATCATGGGGAAAACTCCCAACCACATATATAATGGAACATAAAGGTGAAAAAAGAAAAGGTTGGAAACCCTCGCCATGAAAATCCTGCTTTGGGACAATAATGTACTTACCCTCATCAAATTTAGAGCACAATGGTGGTTGAAAATCCTCATAGAATAAATCCAAGTGCTCAAAAGGATATGTATCAAACCCACCGGGACATGATAAAAAATCATCATGGGAGTGTTGCAATAAGTTTTCCCTGGATGGTTGGAACAAATCCGTAATTATGTCATCTTCTTGTTGCCAAACATCTGAATTGGTATCAATAAGATATGATTGTTGTAAAGGAAACAATTAAAAATGACCTTCAATGTCGTAAATGGATCTCCATCATGATAAATCACATCTTATTTACATCTCCCAACATGTTTAAATTCATCATCATTATTAATCACATCATCAACTTTATCATAACATGAAGGGTCTAATGCATCCAAGGGTTCCTCTAGCACGTCTTCACTTTCCCGTTCATGAAATGCATCAACATCGAAAACTTGGAAAGGAGTGTAACTCACCATGTTCTTTTCTTCTCGTGTGATGGGATTTTTAGTTACTTCTTGATTAACTTAGTGAGAAACTGAAGAGGTTGTGCATTTAATTATCAATCTGACAATAGCCAGGAGAGTGACAAAGCCTTCGATAAGAGTGCCTTGGTCTGGTTCTTGTGTGTCAGCCAAGGTCCCGTCATATTCCAGGTTAATGTCCTCCTCTGGTTCTTGTGTGTTAGGGAAGGGTTGTGCTTCTTATGTTTCCTGGTGCTCCTCCTGGGCTTAGTCTTTGGGCTCCTCAATTCTCTTCTTTTTACGTTGAGTTGCAACTACATGGATCATTCTTCGTTTCCTTGGAACAAGGGGTTGCCACTTTGTAAACCCTCTGAATCTCTTCATCAGTGGTTTGGTAGCATTTAAATCAATGTCGTTGTCATGGTTGTCCTTCACCAGAGTTGCAATAGGTTGGCCCCTTTTTCTGGTGGACCTCTTGGATTTCCTTGGTAGCAGAGTTGTAGCAACATGGCTCACTGTATCTATGGTGTTGTTCCCCGGTGGAGGATTTGCAACATCTGGACTCACCATATCTGTAGTATTGGTACCTAGCGGAGGAGTTGCAGTCGCGACCGACGCTGGAAGGGTAGGCTTCACATGTTGGGAAGCCTAGTGCATCTTCCAGCAGAAGTGTGATAAGGTCATTGTGTGACACAACCTCCATAGGGTTCTTTTCCCTTTGGACAAGAACTGTAATTGTCTGCAGTGTTCAGAATAGGAAATATGGAATGTTAATTGACTGATTGTGGAGTAAATGGTTAAGCAATTGAATACGTTGAATGGACAAAATTCCGTAGTGACCTTCGCAGATGAAATATCACTGCACAAAGATAACCACATCCTTCCATGGGTGTGGCAAAAACCGACGTTCAAATCATATCTATTTCTTTACTAAATCCTCTTTTGGTTCAAGGAACTGCCTCATAACATATGGATGCGAAGTTCTCTTGGTATACCATCTCTCGCATGTTCGAGGTAATCCAATGAATTTTACCACTATGTCTTCTGTGACCTGTACATGCATACATGATACTATGGAGTGTTCAATTCTGTAATTCATGGAAAATTCAAGATCTCTCTTGTCATTATATCCTTGTAAACGTAGCATGTATTCCATCCAGCCCGTTTGTCCCATAATTTGTCCGATGTTGTCATAATCCTCAAGTAGCTTTGGTTCAATATGATCCCTGTGTATAAGTGATCCTCCCATGGATCCTTCCTTGTGCTAACTTTGAGTGTTCGTGTTTTCATAGGTGATGCAAGTTATCAGGTGGAGAATTCAGAATTGTGGCAATGAGGGTGGTGGGTATGGAGATTGTCAATATAACAATGATGTTCTAAGGTGGCGGTTATGGAGGAATCATAATAGACACATGCCATTAAAACTTACTCATTTCAAATTCTGATAGAAAC
>WSFP011459608.1:0-18991 GCA_009831015.1 Picea engelmannii | reverse complement strand
TTGTTCCTCCTGCCCTAGGCGTTTGGAGGACAAAGTTCATGTCCGAGAAAATCTGTTTTCGAAAAGGAATAAATAAGTCTAAATGTGTTAATATAAATGTTGCCACGTTCCACTTTTAATATAAGTGGGAGAATATTTTGGCAACTAAAAAAAATATGATTTCAACATGGTTGTGATTTTGATTTCTAAAGTTAAAGTTTAATGAGGTTTATATACCCTATCAATTTTGGTTTTCAAATTGTAACTTCCCGAAAAAACATATTCTTAATTCAAACTATAGAGGCTTCCGGATCTACTAATTAGGTTTTTCTATTACTAATTGTCCATAAAAAAAATAATCTATCAAAAACATACCTCCACTGCTGGCTCTTCTCTGTTCTCTGATATGTGATATGTAAGTGCAGGCTCTTCTCTTTTCTCTGCTATGTAAGTGCAGACAATAAATGTTCCTTACTTGAACACGAAATACCTCAGGAAAATCCGGATTGCCTCTGAATCGAATAGGGTTCTCCTGTATTGAAAGTTACGTCTTTCTCTCCCTGTCAAGGTATGGCTTGTCCTCGCTCTTCCTTTCACTCAACCTCGTGAATACTTCTTTCCACTGCGGATATCTCCGCCTGTTTCTTTCTATTTAGAAAGTTAAAAAAAAAACTTTAAAATAATTTGTTTTTATTGATTTAAAATACTTGATTTATGGAACTTTATGGTGTGAAATTTGTTTTAATTGATTTAAAAATCTTATAATTTATGTACCTTTATGGTGCGAATCTATTGAGAAGTTATTTTTAAAATGCTAGGTTAATCAACCTGGTTATAACTACCCTATTTCAATTTGAATAAACAAACTTTCTAAAACTATACTAAAAAGTTTGATACAATGTATTATTATTCTTTATACTATTCTTTATACTGTTTTCCAAAGCGGTACTCGAACGTTTTGTTATATCAATATTTTACAAGATACTGTGTATTATTATTCTTTAAACTATTCTTTATACTGTTTTCCAAAGCGGTACTCTAACGTTTTGTTATATCAATATTTTCCAAAGTGGTCCTCGACATTTTCTTATATCAATATTTGAAATTTTGGTTTATACATTATGAACCTGTCTTTTAAGATTTTGTTGATAGCATATACAAATGACAAAATAAAATTTTGTAATTTGTAAAACAAACACAACCTAACGCAACTCCCCAACATAGATGGGTCAAATGTCATTTGGCTTACATAGTATCAGTAATGCAGATCCCACCTTTGTAACCAATCTCTCTCTCACCTTTATAAAGCTAATCACATACAAGATTCAAGGGAGGTATGGTTATTTAGGAATAGTTCGTTGTTTTATTCTTGTTCGAGAAATTTATTCCTCACAAAGATTTTCCTTATAATCATTGCAATTAATAAATAAGAGTTTTATAGTAATTTTGCATAAAGTTTTCATGTTTGTTTTCTTTCATTTCTCTAATCTTCATTAAAGGTTCATAGCCCTTACACACACCTTAATCATTTCTTGCAATTTTTTGTGGCCACCTTTTATAGAGGTATAAGACTTTTTGCTTCCTTATATAGAGGTATAAGGCTTGGAACCTTGCAAATTGTATGAAAAAAGATTAACATTCTTGTGGGAGTTGACATTGTTTTCACATGGTGTTATATGCTTGTTCAATGTAAAAAATATTGTAGTAAACTTTGTAAGATATAATAGAGAATCAATCATAAAATTTCATATATAAATCTCAGGTATGAAAGATATCCAAACGTTCTTCATGAATAGCACAAGAATATAGAGAAGAAGAACCCTTAATGTAGGGTAGTACCATCTAATACTTCTTATGGAAAGAATCACTCCATAAGACATGTTTTCCACAAGAGAATAGAATCCAAAGAAAATCTAATACAATGATAGTCATGTGTATTTATACTTTCTCATGAGTATTCCTAGGGGTCTTATGCCAACTACTCTTTATTATTATATGTTTTCTTTTTAATTGCATAGTGGGCCTATTCCAATATTATAGTCACATTGAATTCATTACCCACTTAGGTACTTCCCTAGGTGCTTTATATTACCCCATATAATCCTCCCTATGTACATCACATTCCATCGCCCTTGGCATGTTTCATACTAGAAACATGGGACAAAACCATATAATATGGCCTACTAAGAAATGCAGTAAACTACTACTATGCACAAGCATCCATCCGTTGTAGTGAAATATTGATGTGGGCTCTAATTCTAGCCTTTCCTCAATTTGATTTTGGTTTCTTCTTGGAATCCACATCTTTCCTACACTACTCTGATATCTCCATGCATTTTCTTTAGTCCTCTATTTTCCTCGATACTAGTTGGCTCTTTGGCTACCTATTAATCCATAGTAAGTTTGTTGTTTTTCCATGTGGTTTGGGTGGTGATATATATCAACCTAAACTATTGGTTATTATTTCTTTGACTCTTCAACATGTGGTTCTATAGCTTATTCTTCATGTTTATTCCCTTCCTTTGGATTTACTTCAAGTTCTTTTGTAGTCTCTTCTTCTATTTCAACCCTAGACTCTTCATCTGGTTTGTAATGAGGTATTGCAATTTTGTTTCCCTACAAGTACTTTTTCATATGCCCCCTTCGGCCCTTCCTTTTTAATAAGAGAAATATTCTACACTGTGATTTTGTTTTCTTGTACCATAGCCTCAAAAACTTATTTTTCACATTAATATCAATTGTACCAACTGAGTGCATCAAAGGATATCCCAAAACAACATCCATATCATATATATTTATCACACAAAAATATGAATGAAAAACATATTTATTCATGGTAATCTTGAAATATTTAAAAATTTGAACATGTTCACCGTCAACCTATGTGCTTTGAATATTCTTTGATGAAACATGAAATATTTTGGCCAAGTTAACATTGATGGAATTATATTTGCAACTATGTTTAATATAAACAATGAAGTTCTCTTGTTGAATACATACATGAACATGTAATATGTGTTAGAATATAGAAGATGGTGTGCTCGTTTTACCATTGACGATATCCTGGACCCTCGTCACCCAACCATAGGCCGAAGCCACCCTCCGAGCACCTTAACCTTGACTAATAATTTCTCTGGAAGAAAAACCTAGGCTAGATAACCAAACAAAGGGTACCACACCTTTCCCCAAGGATAGCACATCACAAAAAGCTGATCAGATAGTCCAAACCCTAACTAAGAGATAGTCCAAGCCAATACTGAGAACTAGTTGTTGTTGCAGCTGCACCTGCAACCCTCCTCCACATGTGCACACCAAACTGGGAACTACAGTGCGCACTAACTGGGAACTGCAGTGCTGAGATGTGTCAAAATGAGAATTGGTGCCCTGTATTTATACTGGTTCTGCCAGATTTGTTGGGGCCGACTTCTCCTTCTAGATATGTGTCTGTTCAGTATATTATCATTATTTATGGCCGACTTCTTCCCTTGGAGGCTAATAACCTAATATAAATTATCTTCTTGAGCTGGCAAGGCTTCTAGGGTTATTAGCCAACTCATTAGGGTTTTCACTTGCTTTCCAGAGTCTTCTATTTTCGTCAAGTTCACACGTGGAGGTAAATAGCTCCTGCAGCTACTAGAATATTAACACTCCCTCCTAGTTAGGGAGGTATTACAGGTAATGGTCTTGAGCACAAAAACATCCCATTTACACGGCAGCATCAATATAGTCGTCTAGACTATCTCATGACTAGATCATGAGCATCACCATCACCATCAACTGCATCATCTCTCGAAACCATACTTCATTTGAGTAGTTAGACATGATGCTGGATAAGTCAATCTCACCATAGAGTGATACAAGAAGAGTAAATTATCTGCATTATTTTCCGTCTAGAAAATATATGTTCATCATGTGTCTGGATGATGATTATCTCCAATAAACTACTGATAGTCTTCAAGGCAATTAGAACAAGGATAGAACAAAATTGTGTCTATTCATAGTAGTACATAACTACAATCTAGTCTTACACTACCACACCAAGTAACACACAAGTACTTGATCAACAACATATGGTTGCAAACTGTGGAACATATCCACCACAATAGTCTTCATCTACTGTCATACAGTCTTCATAACAAACATCTAATACCAACCTGCATAAAAACAATGTTATGATATAAACTGATTTGTCTAGGCCAATCTTTCACTCACATCTATGAGCTCTAAAAGAATATCCGCCTCAAAATAATGGAACATATCCACCACAATAGTCTATCTCTACTGTCTAGAGACATGTAGTCTCCATAACAATCATCTGATGCCATCCTGCACAAAAAATATTGTTAAAAATAAACTGAATCATCTGGGCCAATATTTCACTCAAGTTTGTGAGATTTGAGAGAATATATGCCCTCATGAGCAATGGGATATCTACCCTATTCTTCTCAAACAAGGAATAAGGATTGTTTCTGATTTCTGAGAATGGACCATTCCTCACCCTAGGCCATTCTTCCTACACTAATCAAAGTGCACCCTGGACATAATGTATAAACCCTAAGGAATGTTTGAGTTTGGACCATTCCTCACCCTAGGCCATTCCTCCTACACTAATTAAAGTGTGCCCTAGAGAGAATGTATAAACCCTAAGGAATGTATGTCCTAGATCATTCCCCACCCTAGGCCATTCCTCCTACACTAATCAAAGTGTGCCCTGGAGAGAATGTATAACCCTAAGGAATGTTTGTCCCCGATTGTTGAGCCTAAATCATTCCCCACCCTAGGCCATTCCTCCTACACTAATCAAAGTGCACCTTGGAGAGAATGTATAAACCCTAAGGAATGATTGTCTGGACCATTTCCTTTGTTAACCATAAGAGGAAAAGACTTTCCTGCATCAACCTCCAAAACGAACCATTCCTCATGTTAACCACAATAAGAAATCGTTGTCCGGTGAGGCGGGCTAGTCTTCTTGAGTAACCCTCAAGAAGAGAGACTGTCCTATACCACTCCCCATGTTAACCACAATGGGAAGTCATTGTCTATGATACATAAATAATCATACTACTTCCCATGTTAACCAAAATGGAAAGTGACTGTCCATCAGAAGTCTCAATCCACTTTTCGAACATGAAAGCATCTGTCCAAGATGGACTATTTTTCAAAAATGAATTTCTTCAATAATGTTTTCAGTTCTCCCTCCTAACTTGTAGAGTCATTTCTTCCTTTTTCAATAAGAAGGAAGTTGTTTCCATGAGCTCTAGCTTGAGTATGCAAACTCTTTCATATTGGATAGAATCTTTACCAAAATGTCTGCTTATCTTCTCATCTGTGGAGATATGTATTGGAGAATCATTTTCTCCTTTCTGGACTTCATCATGGAAAATGTAATGCTTGATTTCAAATGTACTATAGTCTTGGAACACTATGAAGGCTTCATGTAGATTTGAACAGTAGAGTATATCATATTTGGAAATCTGGAACATATCTATGTGGCACTTCTTCTGTCATCATGAGATTTGATCTACTGAGTAGTCATCTTGATGTTTATAGGAAATATTCACCATGCTTTTGCTGTGCGCTGGAGATTCTCCACCAAGTTATCTTCTTTTATATACAAACAAGAGTCTCTTTCTAGTATGCCTCAAAGTCTTGAGATTGCTCTTCATATGCTCTTTATTTAATTTCTCTAGAGAACATTCTTTGCATTCATTTGATGTAGAATTCGGACTCATGGATGTTGCAGATGATATAATGACTTATGTAGAGATAAGTCTGGTTTACTGGAACAAGTAATCATCATAGTCTTCTCCCTCCATATGGGAGAACCTCTGGTTCTAGATCTCGCAATGCTTTCATTCATAAGTCTTCCATACACTGTTCTTCATCACGACTTTCAGTTCTTCTCCTTGATTTCTTTTATTGAGTTCATATCAGGCTGGCAATCTTGTGATTCTTGATACAATGAATGGTTTTTTTGGTTCCTCTTTCTTTCTTGGAATCCTCATGTTCTTCTTCATGTTTTTCTTTAGCTCTTGGGTCCATGGAGTTTCTTATAGATTCCATGCCCTAGATATTCCACTTCTTCTTTTCATCATAGGATCACGGATCTCGATGGACAACCAGGAATACTTTAAGGCTTCTCTTTGAAGAAGTCTTCTTCTGTGGTTGAACTGAACACGTACTATCTTTCATGGCTTCTACCATGGATATATATATTTCATCAACTTCAATGGATCATAGGATTAGCTCCCTCCTAATCCTTGATTCATGTATAAGTGCATATAATTGGCTCCCTCTGTCTGACAGCGTCCATGCTTCCATATGCATCCTTGTTTTCTTCTACAATATATAATTGGCTCTCTTGTCTAATAGAGTCCACGCTTCCGTCTTGTTGTCTTCTACAAAACGTCATATGTCTTTTTCCAATTTCCTCTCGATTGCTAACTTCTTTTTGTCTTTGCTTCTTCTAAGTCTCTTCATGATTGATTCGTCTTAACTTGCAATAGCTTCCACATGATTTGTATTTCATCCTTTCATGTGTATTATCTAATAATATCCATTTTCATCTTGTTTGTTCTTTCCTAGGTATAGTTCTTCTTGAAACACATTATCTTCCAAGAGATATATATACAAGATATGTACAGAGACGATGCAAACAAGATATGTACAAGAAATAAGAAGAGTGTTGTTACCTTTTTAGAAGAAGAAGTTTCTTCCATCCTTCTTAGTCTTCTTTGTAGGTTCCTTTTCTTCAACAATCGATGCTTCATGTGCCTCCTTCCTTTTCTTTAGCTTGGGACACTGATTCTTGTAGTGACCGTACTTTTGAAAGTTGAAGCATTGTACTTTTGAAATGTCTTTCTCTTGATTTGGCTTCCACCTGTAACCAAACTTCCTTTTGTTCCTGAAGTTCTTGAATCTTACTATGAAGGCTTGATCATCGTACTTCTTTTGGGGATCATATTTTGCATTGATCGTTGATTCTTTTTTAGCACAACAAGTCCAAAGTTATTCAAATGTCGTGTACTCCTTCATTGTGTTCATGCTTGCGGCAAATGAATCCCATGTCTTGGGAAGACCATTGAGTACTATGTTCACCAATTCCTTCTCTGAAGTTATCTCTTCAATAGCCTGTAGTTGATCTCTTAACTGGGAGATTCTTACAAAGTATGATGTTATACTATCATCATCATTCATCTTCATGTCACAGAGCTCATTCTTCAGACATATAACTTGTCTAATGTTTCTGACCGAGAAGAGATTTGTTAGGGCATCATACATATTCTTTGATGAGTCAAGATGGGAGATGTAGGGTATCAAGTGGTCTTTTATGGAATCCACTATGATACGCATGGCATTGATGTCAACATACTTGAACTTCTCCATAGCTGCAACATTCTGCAGTTCCTTCTCTTCTCCTTCTTCAAACTTTGGCTTCACGATCTTTCCTTTCACAATATCCAACACTTTATTCTTAGCAAGGATGAGGTCAATCCTTGTCTTCCATGCTCTGAAGTTAGAGGCTCCATCTAACTTGTTCTCAAAATTCATAGAGTTCGTCGTGGCTACTTGACTTGGTCAAACCCTAGATTTGACTAGAGATCCAAACTTCACGTTTTGGCCTTCTGAGAGTGCGAGGAGATGCAGTGGGCTAGGTCGCATTGATCTATTTGATGATTAGGTCAATCCATTCACTTAAGGTGCCTCAACAATAAGATTAGGGTTTCTGCAACTGCTCCTGCTAGTAACTCTAGCGGTAGTGTCCTGGAAGCTACTTATTCTAGTAACCCTAGCGACACTTCCTCAGCGAGCTCAATATCCTAGCAACATATTTCCTTCCAGTGTTTAGACTAAATGAAGGAGGTGTGGGCCCATAACCTCTTAGAATATAGAATATGGTGTGCTTGTTTTACCATTGACGATACCCTTGTCACCCAACCATAGGCCGAAGCCACCCTCCGAGCACCTTAACCTTGACTGAGAATTTCTCCAGAGGCAAACCCTAGGCTAGATAGCCAAACAAAGGGTAGCGCACCTTTCCCCAAGGATAGTGCATCACAAAAAGTTGATCAGATAGTCCAAACCCTAACCAAGAGATAGTCCAAGCCAATACTGAGAACTAGTTGATGTTGCAGCTTCACCTGCAACCCTCCTCCACTTGTGCGCACCAAAATGGGAATTGCAGTGCACACCAACTGGGAACTGCAGTGCTGAGATGTGTCAAAATGAGAACTGGCGCCCTGTATTTATACTGGTTCTACCAGATTTGTTGGGGTCGACTTCTCCTTCTGGATATGTATCTGTCGAGTATATTATTATTATTTATGGCTGACTTCTTCTCTTGGAGGCTAATAACCTAATATAAATTATCTTCTTGAGCCAACAAGGCTTATAGGGGGTATTATCCAACTCATTAGGGTTTTCTCTTTCTTTTTGGAGTCTTCTATTCTCGTTCGGTTCACATGTGGAGGTAAATACCTCTCGCAGCTACCATAATATTAACAATATGAACTTGTCAAATGAAAAAAAATCCTTGTTTCTCTTCTGATCCTTCTTCACAACATGAGACCACCTGTCTAAATTTTTTTTTTGACATTCTTTATCAAAAAGAGTGTTTTTTTATTCATGGATAAGAGAATTCCACCAAGTTTCTTCATCACTTTTTAAATTCATACATGCCAACATTGTCCACAACCTTCCCCTTATTCACTTTCTATTTTTATGTACTCTTCAATACTAGGGCCATCATCTTTTCCACTAAAAAACATATTGCTTCAAAACCCAAAATACTAGGGTTTTAAATAAAATCACGTACTTTCCAATGGAGATCATTTATATAGTTAGAATTTTAGGATGAAAATGTTAAATTATCTCAACTTTAATTATGCTTCTTTGATTAGCTATTATGACCCCAATTATGAAATGTACAAAATTGTATGGATCTAATGACACTATGTTTTATCTAGGTGGATATCATAGGTAAACCACCTCCTCCATTAACTCAACATGGTTTTCCATCTTGACAGTTTTTCTATAATTTTCTAGGATTTTCTGGGTCCTAAACTTCTGGGGCCATTTTGAGGCCCTAAACAATTTTTTTGAGAAGGGACAAGGGCCTAGCTTTAACTTTTACAAGCTTAGGCCATGTTTTTTTATTATATTCCTTAGTTAGAGGTTTTGAATTAGATACTATGAATTGAAAATAGAGATTGTATGTGAAAGTTACCCTCCCGGAAATTTGATCTAAAAACTAACGCCCAAAAATACCTTTTGGAACTTCCCCTCCTAGGTTTATGGATTTGGACCTTTAGGGTTCTTTATTTATTATAAAATTTCATCCTTTCATCCTGTTGTATGATATTTTTGTGAATGAAGTATCCAACATCTCTCTCTCTTTAGGGATAAGTCACCACCATTCTATCTGGTGTGTGTTTTACAATATTTTTTTGTTTTATTCATTAATAAAACTTGGCTTTCATTGTATTATTGCTCTTTCTACTATGTTTATGTGTGTTTCATTTAATTCACTATACAATCTAGATCACTGGTATCAAATCAATTTGTTTTTTGTTTTTTCTTGGTGCATGTCCTCAACGAGGTCAGGGTATAGAGAGTTGGGTCTCGAGCAAGTTCAAGTAGGAGATGACAACTCTCGTCACGCCATGAAACCTCTCATGGAAAGGGAAAAGCTAGATGAAGTACCATGATATCCTATCGATATGTTTCTCGAGGAAGCACTTGCATGACAAATGAATTAGATGATGGACAATTTTACCCATATCCTTTACTGACTATCGACAATGGGAGAGGCACCTTCAACAAGTAGGCATTTTAGGGATGGTGGGATATACTATCATACTTCTGAGTTCATGGAAGAATTCCATTCGAAGAGGCGGTTGGTTTCTCTACTAGATTCTTTGTCGCAAGGGTTGGTAATTTTGTCTGAACATCTTCTAGTTGTAAAATAACATCTTCTAGTTGTAAAATAAACTAATCCATGGGCATTCACGGTGATTTTGGTGCTTCGATCCTTTTCTAGGATGCAAAGTGTATTTTTGGTTTTGTTTCATCCTTTCCACAAGGCATTGGACCAACTTATTCTCACTCCTTCTGATAGCACAGTAGGACAACATGATCTAGTCAACCAGTACACCACCATGGCATATCCCCTGGGAATCCTTATAGCATAAGATGCTCCTCAGAATTTTGACTAAGTTTCAGAATCCTCTCTTTAGCTTGAGATGTTTACTTTTGTTGGTTAACATATCCCTTTTGAGATATAGGAATATTTTTATTAGAATTACAATATGGTGTTTGGATAAATTTGAATATCATTAGTGTTGAAGGAATCTAGACAAAATATATATGCAAGTTTTCGACATCCTTTCATTGGTGGGAAACTTATTTTATACTTTTCCATTATAAGCTACAACTACAGTTTTTTGGATTACTACAAATTTTAAGAGTGATTGAGAAAAAAAACTCCATAAAATTTGTTTATATATAAGTTAATACAAATGTTATAAGTTCATATACGTTAATATAATATAAATTTTAAGTGATGGCAGTTGCGTAGTGAATATTTTCGTTCCTGGAGAAACCATATTTGTTTTATTATGTTAGGGGCTATGCGATATGTCCAACAACCTTGTGGAGGCCTACTTGTTATGGATGGGTTTGAAAATTATGAAAGAAGTTGGACTCAGTGAGGTAATGGTCTTAGGGGATTTGATGTTCATAATAAGATTTATGGTAAATCATGGTGATTTTGGAAGAAACATTCTAAGGGATATCCTTGCTAGGATTCAATGCCTGGCCTCTACGTTTGGAGAAATATTATTTTACCACATCAAAACTAAGAATAACAATTCGACAAATCAATGGAATAAATTGGCATCTTACTTAAATAAGGGAATTATTGTAAAAAACAATATTATTTCTTCTAATCCCATTCCTTAATCTATATGGTTGGCATCCTTTCATACAATTAAAATGTACACATACCTGGAAATAATGGAGTAAGAACCAGTTGTAAGCGCCAGTTGTAAGCTTCAGTTGTGAGAGTCAGTTGTAGGCGTGTTAAGAGTCAGTTCATAGTTGAGAGTCTAGTTGTTTTTGGTTTGCATGTAACCGACTCGGTAGAGTCTTTTCCTATATAAGGATGTAATCCGTCTTCATTGAATATATAGAATTGAGCATAACCTCACCGTGTTGTTTTTTTTGTTTATTTTAAGTTGGTATCAGAGCCACAAGAGTGAGGTGCGAAAATATTTGTTGGTCCACAGGCTGGATAAGAAGAGCCGCATGGGTCCGAGTTTCATGGAAGAGGAGGTTACGGTCAACGTGAAGACTGTTGCGTGATTTTTTGAGATCTGGTGCAAAGGCGTCTGTTGCATTTGTGAAAAAGCGTGAGGTGCAGAAAGCGTGTGGTGTTTGAAGACGTGGATTTTTTGCCGATTGTGGGCCAATCATGAGTTTTGTTGCATTCGTATGGACATATCAGTTTTGTTTCTTGTGCATGTGTAAAGCGTCGACCTCATACAATGCTCTGCATGAGTATATAATAATTTGAGAAGCACAATCTGTGTGAGGTTAAAACATGAGGTTCTTTTTTGTTTGCATGCTTTGAAGTTATAGCATGAAGCATTTGATTATTTGAGAGAGGTATAAAGTTTTTTTTTTCATAAAGAGGGAGTTATTCACTTCATTATTAAAGTGGGTATTTAAAGTTTTAAGAATTTTTTATTATTTTATATATAAAGTGGAGTTATGAAAGGATGAAGCATCATAAATAGTGAGGTGGTTATTTAAAAGTGGATTATTTAAGAGAATACTATTTGTGAGATTTTGTGTGTGACCATTTGTTTTATGGAAACAAAAGTTTGGTGATTTGAGCATTTAAAAATCTAGCACAGGAACCTAGAGAGGAAGGGTGTGTTGAGGTTATTTCAATAGCCGAGATTGAGATAGATCGGTGGTATCCGAAGGTAGAGTGACAGAAAGTTGCATATCCTTGGTGTTTCACTTGCAGAGAATATCTTGCAGCGATGGCGAATCCACTAGCAGAGACCTACCTCAACGAAGCCAACAAGTTAGATGGATCCAATTTCATTAACTGGAAATTCAAGATGCAGACGCTCATGGAAGGCTATGGTGTCTAGAACATTGCAAAGGGAACTGAACTGAAACCTGATGCGGCTGCAAGTACGACATCAGCACAAATCCAAGATTGGGAGAAGCGCGAAAACAAAAAAAAGGTATTGTTGTGCATGTTTGTTAAAGATAGCATAATTCCACATATTAGAGAAGCTACAACTTCTGCTGCAACATGGACAACGCTTAAAGAATTGTATGAAACTAGCAACACAAATCACATTTTGTTCCTGAAAACTAAATTGCTAGGCATTAAGATTGATGGAAATGAATATGTTAGTTCATTTTTGGGTCGTATTAAAGAGGTGAAATACAAGCTAGTAAATATAGGGGAAATTGTTTCCAACACTGATCTGGTCACTATTACCTTAAATGGTATGCTAGAAGATGATCATGTGTTCATAACAGGTCTCGCATCAAGGGAGAAACCTCCTACGTTTGAAGAACTGACAGGTATTTTGCTGCAAGAGGAAGAGAGGCACTGGAATCTGAAGCCTTCGAGTAAATATTTGGAACTGTGGTCAAATAATAGATTTGCGAGAGGGAGATCAAGAGTAAGAGGCAGAGGAGGCAGTTCATGGTAGAGAGGTGGTTCATGGAAGAGAGGCAGTTCATCACAAAGAAGACAACCTCCAAATCAAGGTATGCAATCTGATAGGAATGAGTCAAAGAGTTGTTTTTATTGTGGTCGACCTGGACATATTGTTAAAGACTGTCATAAGAAGAAAAGTGATGAGGCTAGGAATAAACCTAGAACACATTCAGGTCATTATGCAGAAAAATATTCAAATCAAGATCTCAGATTACTTATTGCTAGTGATGATATTGATGAACCCTCAAATTTTGACTCATGGGATCTTAGGTTGTTTGCGTCTAACACTGCTTTATCTGCTGAAATGGATGATTCTGATGCCTAGTTTGTGTATTCCAAAGCATCTGTACATATGACTTGTAATAAAAATTGGTATGCTAATTCTAAAGAAACACAGAATGGTGCCAACATATATCTTGGATATGACCACGCTCATCAGATCAAGGGATATGGAGACATTCCTATGACATTTCCGAATGATGTTGTTCATCACATTTGCAATGTGGTGTATGTGCCACAAATAAAGAAAAAAATGATCTCTATGTCCACCATTACAGATCAGAACTTCAAGGTTGAATTCTTCAAGAATTATTGCATAGTGAAGGATCTACTAGACCACTTTAAAACTATTGCAACAAGAGTCAGAGCAGGAGGTCTATAAAAAATTGATGTTACCAGCAAAGCACATCATGCACTCACTTTTTCCACTATGCCAACAGAGATTCTTTGGCATCAAAGGTATGGACACATCAATCATCTTGATTTATTATTATTACAGAAAAAGAATATGGTTTAAGGACTTCCCATGTTAAAGAATGAGAAGGTTTCTTGTGATGGATGTGCACTAGGAAAGATGCACAGAGATGAATTCCCCTCTAATTCTGATAAGAAAAAGAGAGATGTGTTAGATCTTGTGCATACTGATGTTTGTGGGCCTATGCAGACTAGGTCTTTAGGAGGTGCATTTTACTTTCTGTTATGTATTGGTGATTGCACGAGATACACATGGATTTACTTCCTTAGACAAAAAAGTGATGTTTTCGAGTACTTTAAGGAATTTAGAACCATGGTGGAAAAGAAGATAGGAAAATCCATCAAAATCCTCTGTTCAAATCAAGGGGGAGAGTATAAATCAGGGAACTTCAACAAATATTGCAAAGATAATGGAATAGTACAATAGTTTACAGTACCTCACACTCGACAGCAAAACAGAGTCACTGAAAGGAAAAACAAAACTCTGGTAGAGTGTGCACGCAGTATGATGAAAGGTAAGAATCTCTCAAATGCATTTTGGGCTGAAGCCATAAATACTACATTATATTTAAAGAATAGAAGTCCAACAAGGTGTCTTGATAATGTTACTCCTTTCGAAGCCTTGAATGGTTCCAAACCTGCAGTTCATAATTTGAAAGTATTTGGTTGGAAGGCTTTTTCTCATATTCCAAAAGAGAATAGGATGAAATTGGATGCTAAATCCATTAAATGTATTTTCATTGGGTACTGTCATGAATTTAAAGCATACAAACTGTTTGATCCTGCTACTCACAAAGTATTTGCAAGTAGAGATGTACTTTTCCATGCGAAGGAAGTAGGAAATCATGACGACAACAGTCATGAGGATAGGCAGAGACTTCTTGATGAAGGAGTTAAAGAACAGCAGCATCAACAACAACAACAACAACCCACACAACAATAGCCATCCCCGCATCGACAGCAACAACAACAAGAAGAAGGACTCAGTGATATGGACAATTCAAGTAGTCACAATTCACCTAGAGGTGAAGATAGATCTTCACAAAGTGGGGAGGAAGATAACCAGTTGAGAAGATCTTCAAGATAGATTCGGCTTCCTGAGAGGTATAAAGACTATGCCCTAATGAGTAGCATTTCAAATGTCATAGAACCCATGAGTTTTGATGAAGCTAATGAACATGATGAATGGCGAAATGCAATTGAGGAAGAATATGAATCTATAATGAAAAACAATACTTGGGAATTGACTCAATTTCCTAAACATAAGAAGCCCATTGGATGCAACTGGATATACAAACCCAAGTTTAAATCAGATGGTAGTATAGATAAGTAGAAGGCTAGACTGGTGGCAAAGGGGTATTCACAAACAAAAAGTATTGATTATGCTGAAATATTTGCACGAGTAGCTAAATTGAATACTATCATAATGTTAATTGCTTTAGCTACAAAGTACCATTGGAAGCTGCATCGGTTAGATGTTAAATCTGCATTTTTGAATGGTGAGTTAAAGGAAGAGGTTTACCTTACTCAACCTGAAGTGTTTGTGGA
This sequence comes from Picea engelmannii, assembly GCA_009831015.1. NCBI lineage: Eukaryota > Viridiplantae > Streptophyta > Pinopsida > Pinales > Pinaceae > Picea > Picea engelmannii. The sequence continues at coordinate 3,966 of WSFP011459608.1, read as the reverse complement.
AAAGGGGCAGGAACACTTAGTGTGTAAATTAAAGAAAGCATTGTATGGACTAAAACATGCACCTAGGTCATGGTATGAGAAGATAGACTCTTTCTTTCTTCAACAGGTTTTTATGACAAGCAAAAGTGATCCAAATCTGTATACCAAATTTGATGAATAGGGGTATATAGTATTGATTTCATTATATGTTGATGATTTAATAATTACATGAAATGCAAAGAAGTTAATTGATGAAATCAAGGAGTAGTTATCAAAGGTATTTGAAATGAAAGATCTTGGTGAGTTACATTACTGCCTAGGTCTTGAAGTTTGGAGAAATGCAGGCCAAACTTTTGTTTGTCAGAGTAAGTATATCAGAGAAATACTTAAGAGATTTAAAATGGATCAGTGTAAGTCTTCTACTATTCCCATGCAATAGAATGTGAAACTTTCTTGTGATGATGGTTCAAAGGAGGTGAATGGCACTGTGTATACACAAATGGTGGGTAGTCTGAATTATCTCACCACAACCAGACCTGATATTTCATATTTTGTGAGTGTGTTAAGTTAGTTCATGGAGAAACCTCATGAAAGCCATTGGAATGCAACAAAGGAAGTACTCAGGTATCTAAAAGGTACACTTGATTATGGTATTATATATACTGATGCATCTGATGTTGAGTTGACAGGTTATTCATATTTTGATTGGGCTGGCAATCTGGATGATCGAAGATCAACCACTAAATATGCATTCAACATTGGATTCTGAGTTGTTTCATGGAGCAGTAAAAAGCAGCCTACTATATCTTTGTCTTCTACTAAAGCAGAATATGAAGCCTTGTGTGCAGCAACTTGTGAAGTTGTTTGGTTAAGAAGACTTCTTCAAGATGTTGGAGAAGAATGAAAGGAACCTACGATGATCATATGTGATAATCAAAGTTCAATAAATATTGCGAAGAATCTGATTTGTCATGCAAGGACAAAGCATGTTGAAGCTCAGTATCATTTTGCTAGATAAAAGTTGCAGTCAAATGAAATAACTCTTGTGTATTGTAATACTAGTGAAAATGTTGCTGATATTTTCACTAAGCCTCTTGGAAAGATTAATTTTGAGTTATTTAGGGAGATGTTAGGTGTAGAAGTCAATCCATTCTCCATTAAGGAGGAGACTTGGAAATAATGGAGTAAGCGTCAGTTGTAAGCACCAGTTATAAGCTTCAGTTGTGAGAGTCAGTTGTAGGCGTGTTAAGAGTCAGTTCATAGTTGAGAGTCTAGTTGTCTTTGGTTTTCATGTAACCAACTCGGTAGAGTCTTTTCCTATATAAGGATGTAATCCGTCTTCATTGAATATATAGAAGTGAGCATAGCCTCACCATGTTGTTTGTTTCACATATTTTAAGTTACACTAAATGTGACATGTTTAAATCAATCTGGCAGAGGTTTCTTATTGCTCACATGCTAGAAGAGAGGATTTTTTTTATTGAATTAAATGACAATATATGCGAAGGGCCTTTCAAATCTAGGAGCATACCGAAGATGGAGGGTATCCAATGTGGACTGAGTCTGGTTGAGTGGTGGTCTTTTCTACTGAGGTTAAGCAAGTTGTAATGGTTTGATGAAAAGGGGGTTTGGGAGTTTGTAAGGTTCATCACTGTAGTTTGTTGGGATGATTCTTCTTGATGTCAATGGAACTTTGGTAATGGCTTGGACTTCATTAGGTTTTTGTGTTTCTTCTCCCTACTTCTTAATTAGCATTTTTTTATTCAATATATCTTCCAAATTCTTTATTGTGGTATTCCATTTGTGATGGAATTGGTGTGGTCAATTCATGGTTTTTATTCAGAATTGGGAAGTTTGGTAAGCGGTTTTTTGGGTTTATCCTTTCTGTTTACACAAGGTTTTCCTACTTCCAGTATGGGTGATATCAACCTGCAGGACTTGAAGAAGGTTCTCTAAACGCATGAAGAGGTCAATCAAGCTGATTGTCAAGACCTTTACAATATCAATTTGAATATCGAAGATGTGGTGGAATCACTTCCGCTGCATATTAGGAGGATCAATGCTTTAAAGGTGGAATGTGAATAGTTGAAGTTAAGGTCACATTCCCATCAAATGGAATCATTTTTGCATGCTTCCAATAACTCTGATTTCGTGAACTCTAATATGCAAGATTCAAAGGTGAAAGAAATATGGGGTTATCCACCTGACCCTATGGATGTTGAGGAATTGAAGCCACGAGGCTTAGGATTACCCTGTGAGTTAATATGTAATGTATTTTGTATTCATTTTTCTATTGTGAGAGTATGTAAAAAAGATTACCCGCGAAAATATTTGGAAATATATAGTCAATTAGTGGTTTTAGTGGTTTTGGCTTGTAATGGCTATAGCTATGTAGCATAATCTTTTTTAATGATATCTATTTTTATGTAAAAAAACCAATAATATTATAACATAATATTTATGTTAATATTGATATCACTTTATTGATTAACAATAAAGTTTTGTGTTAGATTGATTTATGTAATTATTCATATATACATAAAATATTGATTATTTAAATATAATGTGTCTATTCATAAACATATATTCATGTATATTTAGTATATTAATAATGTTTTTTCCCTATAAAATGTGTTAAATATACAAGATATATAGTCTAACTGTTATAAGTTTTGGAGTAGTTTTGGAGTAGTTTTTTAGTTGATATTTTTTATTTAATTTGGTCCAAAATTTTTGGATAAAACTGTGAGACATGCAAATTTCTAACTATAGGAAGGGGGTGTGATCCGGTCCTGCTTCTACTAAAAGGGTTGTTAATAGCAACAGTCCCTCCTAAGCTAAGCTTTCAATAACTAAAGTGGTTACAGGTCTAGTTCTTCGGATGGGTGAGTTAGTAAAGCAAGGACAGCAGGGGTAATGCCGTATCCTTATTCTAATCCTTCCTGGTAGAAGGGAAGTGTGATTGGGCATAACTCCCTCTCCTAGTCTTTCGGCAGTAAGAAAAAGAAGGGTAAGGTTGTTGTTTCATGCCATCCCATTCCATTCCAACGGCGGCAGCGGGTACAGAGAACACGGCAGAAATGGTGAAGGTAACAACTTACCATATCCCTAATGCTATACATCAAACAGCCAATCCTATATAGGCAGCGGCGGCTTCTCTTCATAGAAGAGCAAAGGAAGCAAAAAAGAGAATTTTCGAAGCTAAACAGAAAGAGACCATATAATAATGGAAAAAGCATGTTTGAATCAGCATCTCAAATCCTCTCAAGTAGCGGGACCAATTTATAAAGAATCTCTCACCAATTTTCAGCACCCTGAATTCATTTCTGCATTCAAAAATACAATTCAAACAACAACAAAATTTGTGATTTCATATAAATTTTTGTAGCTTATTCAAAGGCAAAACTTAGTCAAAGCATATCACAATTCTCTTCTTATTTTCCAGAAAACTTTGTATATATTTTAAAAGCTCTATGTGCAACCTTACATACCCGCTCATCCTGGCTGCACTTGTCCTCTTTTTTCCCAGCAACATTTGCAGATCTTTTGGGAGCTCTATGTGCAGCCGCATATATCCATTCCGCTTGTGCTTGGAGTAACTTAAGGTCAAATTTTGATCACATGTTTTTGTCAAATTGCGATCACATGTTTTCCTGACACACTCATTTTGGTTTAACTCAAGATCAAAATTCATATCTCTAGAACAAATGGTTAAGATTTTGTATCGTATGGTAAAATCGATAATTTCATTTTCTTAAACTCTTGGTCTTCAGTGTTCAATGAAATAAATATAATAAGCCTCACCAATCTCAGCGTTTAGTGATCCGACTTTGCTGAATAAATGTCTAACCTGTGTTCAGCAGTTGCTGGTCTGACTTTGCTGAATAAATGTCTAACCTGTATTCAGCAGTTGCTGATCTGACTTTGTTGCTTTGGACTGCTCCCACTACCTCTGCCATGTCTGGAGTAATTCACATCGACATTCGA
>WSFP011459590.1:0-18992 GCA_009831015.1 Picea engelmannii | reverse complement strand
GTAGAAGCGGCCAAGTAAAGGATATAATCCTTTGTATATTCGGGAGGATGTAACAAAGGAGCGTGGGTCAAAGCGTGCTTGAGAGCATCGAATGACCGTTGGGAAGTGTCATCCCAGATGAAAGGGACGTTCTTTTGCAGTAGTCGCATGAATCCTTTAGTGATCTCGACATAATTGCAGATGAAACGGCGGAGAAAGTTTGCTTTGCCTTGCAAACTTTGGAGTTGGGTTAAGTTGGTAGGTGGGGGTAAGGCTAGGATGGCCTTGATATTTAAGGGATCCACCCTGATCCTGTCTTTGGAGACGATGAAACCGAGGAGTCGGTCGGATTCGACACTGAAAATGCATTTATGTGGGTTCAGATGAATACGATAGAAACGACATCGAAGAAAAATTACCCGCAAGTGACCAATGTGATCAGGTCGGTTGGATGAATGGGCGGGTAAATCATCAAGGTAAGGTTCCGCTATATGCTTGATGTCGTGGAAAGCGTACGACATGGCTCGCTGGAAAGTAGCACCAGCATTTTTGAGACCAAACGGTAGCATTCGGTAGGCGAAAATTCCCCAAGGGCAGATGAAGGTCGTCTTATGTTGATCAGCAGGTAAGATTTCAATCTGGTTATACCCAGAAAAGCCATCCATGAAAGAGAAGATTACGACTCCCCAGTGGAGTCGCCAGTTTCTGTTGTAGGAAAATCTCCCTGCGGTTAGGTAGATCGCCTCTAAGAGCTTGACCTTAACCCTAGACAGAAAAATGCTTAACGTGGACACTGACATCCTTTCAAATCTATCTAAACTAATACATGAGAAGGAAGGATAACAGAAGTACCTCTTAATCGACGTTTGTCCCTGGACGCTCCGAGTTGCGCTCCAATCCTTTGCTCCTCGCTGAGTTCTGCAGACAAACAAGATACGTCCGCTTCCTACTCTATTGATATTAGCTCGAAAACAGATCTACCAATTAATGATAAGTTCATGTAACATCAGACACAAACTAGAAAGAAACAGGCCAAGCGTGTCATATTAATGAGAATAACGACAGCAATACTTACAATCGTAGATGCGAATGCGACAGCTTCGTCAAGTCCCCTTCGTCTAACCCTTGCTCGAAAGATCAACAACCTGGTTGACAGTAGCTTCACTGATCACTTCTCCTTGGGCTGACTGTGTATTTCCTATGATATCATAGGTTTCATGCTAGCAATTCTTCCCCTCTTTCCACCATCATAGAGCTTGCTTATATAGGTTGAGAGGAGCTTAACCTCTTGAGTTATGTTTAGAACAAGTTGGGAACCTCCTCCTTAGATCAGGGATCTCTTGATGAAACCAAGAATTCAAGTACAACTGCCTCCTAATCTCAAAATATCCTTTCCTTATTCTCCTCACCGGGCTAACAACTGACCCAGATTAGGGAGCGCTCCTTCAAAAGGGGCATCAGAGTGCTAGAACGCTCCCTGAGAAGCTTAAGGGGAGTGCTAGAACGCTCCCTGAGAAGCTTAAGGGGAGCGCCAACGCTTCAGAAGTGGGCAACGCTCCTTCAGAGGGGTGAGGAAGCGTTATAACACTCCCTGAGGCCTTACAGGGGAGCGCCAACGCTCCTAAGGCTGTTTCAGGGGAGCGTTCACCCTCAAAACTCTTGATTGAAAGCCCTTTTCAGGTGTTAAGAGTTGTTTAACTCCAGTGAACCAGTTCTTCTTCTCCAAATCAAGTACATAAGATGTTTTAAGTGTCTCCTTAGTGTCGTCATCATGGAAGTATGATTCAACAACATTTGTGACACTTGTAACCAACTTGCGACACTTGCGAAAGTTGTAAGGAAGTTGCGACACTTACGACAATTGAGAGGAATATGCGACACTTATCCAGTTGAGTAATTTTGACGTGTAACAAGGTGCGTGCAGGCTGAAACATAAGTCTCAGTTGTTAATCTGAGCCGAGGAGATAGGAGATTGCTGTTGTAGAAAGTGCGCAGATTCGTAAGGATTAAACACTTGGGAAGTTGTTGAACGTCGAGCGCGAGGAGTGCGCACGAATCCATCTGAAAGAATCAGAGTGGAAAAGCTCAGGAGGTATAGCAGCTTCGTGATATCATTGAAAGAGAACACAGGAGGTTTGGGTTGAGGAAGGTTCGAGCAGGAGTTGCAAGCGCAGGCGTTGGAGATCAAGTTCTGAGAAGGGACACTCAACCATACTCAAGAAATCTTCTAGGAGGAGAAATCGACGATCAGGATAAGCAGAGGAAACTGCGAAATCCCGTCAGCCGACAGATCTCGGGGAAGCTGTGCCCGATTTAAGCCTAGCGAGAGGAGAAGGAGTCAGGGAGTCATCGGGACTTGGCTCATCGAAATATCGGGGTTTCTGGAGTCGAGAAACTCTTGCAGAATAAAATCACTACCCGCGATTTCCCGATACGGTCAGAGCCGTTCGATCTGAGGGACGCGTGTCCACGGATCTAGAAGAGTCGGGGTTCGACATTTCGGGGTTCTCGGTGACGAGAAACTCACGACAGGAGAAGTCGCAAAATCCCGAAACACGATGGTCCCACAGTCTGAGCATTTCAGTGGAGGACAAGTGTCGGAGGGTTGAGTCTTGTCGAGAGTCAACGCTAGGTGGCATCGGAAACCAGAGAATCGGTAATTCCAAGGGCGCAAGTTCTACGGATTACCATTTCCCGAAGTTCGAAACTCTGATAGGGGAAGGTCTGTGGTCTTGTGGACCAGCAGGTCATATGCACAGGAGTTAGCCGGAGGGTGCTAAGGGGTACAGAGGTGCCATCGTAAATCAGGAATCGGGGATCCGTGAGGTAAGTGATTTACGACATTGTAAGTTCTGATTTCCCGACGGGGAAATTCACAATAAGAGCAAAGGCCAGCGTGAAGTGAATACTCATCGGGTTTCGGGGATTTGTGAGACCGAATCTGTGAGTGCAGGACTCGCGGTCATGCGAGGTCCGATTTCCCGATAGGGCAAAGGGAGATCGTCAGGAGGATCCTGTGGGTGTAGAAAAGTCCTGACAAGGGATTTGAAGAGCATGTTAGCTCTTCGACCATTGAAAGAGAAGGTCCTGTGGGAGCAGACATGCGTCGGGTGGCCGTGTGCATCAAGTGGTATAAGAGCGAGAAAATCTCTCTGTTTTCTGTAACAGAGGAGAAGAAAGAAAAATTTCACCATGCCGTCGAGAAGAGGTAGACAATCACCCGATCCAGAGGGGGAAAGGGAATTGTCTAGGGAAAGCGATGTGCCCAGAGAAAGAAGTAGCCAAGGACAGAATTTAGATATGGAGAGGGAATTACGAAATCTTCGTGCCAGAATGGAAGACATGGAAGCAGTGCAAAGACGCACAACAAATGCTGGATATCTGAGTGACTCTGAAGGCGAAGTTGAAGCTGAACGACAAGGAGAAGTTGCAGTCGAAGATGCAGCAAACGAGCAATTAATAAAAGCTATCGCCAGGATGGGTGCGAAGGTGAAAATGGACATTCCAGTCTATGAGGGGAATCTGGATGCAGAAGAGCTTCTAGATTGGATAAGGGCTCTTGACACCTACTTCGATTATGAAGATATCGAAGAGGATAAAAAGTTTAGGCATGTTGTCACAAAATTGAAAGGACATGCAACATTATGGTGGGACGAACTTCAAGCGGATAGACGTTCCAAAGGCAAGCAAAAGATTAAAAGCTGGGATCGAATGATTGCGAAGATGATGGCAAAGTTCATCCCAAGGGATTATCAAATCACATTGTTCAGGAGAATGCAGAACCTGAGACAGAAGTTGATGACAGTGAAGGAGTACACTGAAGAATTCTATTGACTGAACATTAGAGCAGGTCATCGGGAGAGCGATGATGAAAAGGTTGCCATATATCTGAATGGTCTGAGATACGACATTCAGGATGAATTAAGCATGGTTACCATCAGAACGGTGGAGGATGCTTATTAGATGGCTCTGAAAGCCGAGGAGAAGCTGAGCCGTAAGCCAAATCAGAGAGGGCGAGGTAGAAGTCATCCCAGAGGCAAGGCAATTGCCCAAGATAAATACCAGAAGCCCAAGGAGGAATGGAAGAAACCTCAGGGTAAAGTTGAGAGAGGAGGAACCTCACAGCGAGGACAACAATATGCTGAGCAGAGGGGACAACATAATGAGCAACAAGGAGATTATGCTGACGCAAACACTTTTCCTTGTACGAGAGGTAGGGGAAGAGGCCGAGGTGGAGTTATCACATGTTACACGTGTGGAAAGAATGGACATAAAGCAGTTGATTGTCCAGATAGGAAGAAGGATGGAGGAGAAGCTCACATCGCCGAGGCACAGAGGCAAAATGCTGAAGCAGAAGACGTAGAAGACGAAAGGTCATTGATGATGCGTAAGGTTCTCTTAACACTCGAGAAGGAGGTGGAGGACACAGCTCAAAGAAACCGACTTTTCAGAACCACATGCAAGACCAAAGACAGGAAGTGCAAGGTTATTGTGGACAACGGAAGCATTGACAATCTCATTTCAACCGAGATGGTGGAAAATTAGAGCTGGAAACGACTGATCACCCGAGTCCATACAAAGTCTCATGCCTATAGAAGGGATATCAGGTGAGTGTCACTAAACAATGCTTAGTGGACATCAAGATAGGAGGATATAATGATAAAATTCTCTGTGATGTTATTCCTATGGATGTATGTCATTTATTGCTAGGCAGACCATGGCCATATGACAGGAACGTAATTCATGATGGGAAAATGAATACGTACACTTTAGAGAAAAATGGGAGAACACACATGTTACTTCCGATAAAAGATAAGGAGGTGAAACCGGAAGTGAACAACAAGGTACTTCTCATGAGTGGGAAGGAACTTCTGGCAGAAGTTAAGAATAAGGAAGATCCACAATTCTTTGTGGTCAAGAAACCGAGAGTTGTTTTGACCAGCACAAGAGTGGATGACTTGCCGAAAGAAATTCAGGAACTGCTGGAAGAGTTCGCTGATATAGTGGTAGACGAATTACCTCGTTCGTTGCCACCAGTGAGGAGCGTGAGTCATCATATAGACCTCATACCAGGAGCCAGTTTGCCGAACAAAGAAACGTACAGGTTGACGCCGTAGGAGAATCAGGAAGTTAAAAAGCAGGTACAGGAACTGCTGGATAAAGGACTGATCAGAGAAAGTTTAAGTCCGTGTGTCGTTCCAACGGTACTTAGTCCAAAGAAGGATGGAGGTTGGAGAATCTGCACTGATTCCAGAGCCATTAACAAGATAACCATTAGGTACAGGTTTCCATTGCCACGAATGGATGACTTGATGGACTGCTTAAGTGGAGATTTTTTTTTTCAAAGGTGGATTTGAAAAGCGGATACCATCAGATTTGCATGAGGGAAGGCGATGAGTGGAAGACAACCTTCAAAACCAATGAAGGGTTGTATGAATGGCTAGTCATGCCATTTGGTTTGACGAATGCACCAAGTACATTCATGAGGCTTATGAATGAAGTGATGAAGGAAATCATTGGTAAGTTTGTCATTGTTTATTTAGATGACATATTGATTTTCAACAAAACGAAGGAAGAACATCTGAAGCATTTAGCCGCAGTAATGAGGAAACTACAGCAAGAGAAGTTGTTGATCAATATGAGGAAATCTTCATTTATGAAGACAAAACTCCTTTATTTGGGGTTTGTCATATCGGCAAATGAATTGAAGATGGATCCAAGTAAAATGGAGGTAATTAAAAATTGGCCATCACCAAGAAATATTTTCGAAGTGAGAAGTTTTCATGGACTAGCTAGTTTCTACCGAAAATTCATCAGGAATTTCAGTGGAATTAGCGCAGCAATGATGGATACGGTCAAGAAAAGACATAAATCTTTTCATTGGACTGAAGAGGCAGAAAAAAGCTTCAATCTGTTGAAGCGAAAGATCACTGAACATCCAGTGTTGGTGTTGCCAGATTTCATGAAGACATTTCAAGTGAAATGTGATGCAAGTGGCTTTGCCATAGGAGCGGTCTTGAGCCAGGAGGACAGACCAATTGCATATTTCAGCGAGAAGTTGGATGAGGCAAAGTTGAAGTACTCCACGTATGATAAAGAATTTTATGCTATCATACAAGCGTTGAAGAAGTGGAGGCATTACTTGATCCCAAAAGAATTTGTATTGTATAGCGATAATCATGCATTGCAGTTTGTGACTCAACAAGAGAAGTTGAATCAGAAACATGCTAAATGGGTAGAGTATATGTAGAATTTTACATTTGTAACTAAACACATTTCAGGGACTGCTAACAAAGTGGTTGATGCTTTGAGCAGGAAATGTTTGTTGCTGCAAGAGTTCCGAGCCAAAACATTGGGTTTTGAAAATATTAAGGACATATATGCAGGTGATGCAGATTTTGCAGAAGCATATGACGCAGCTGAGAATCCAGTTCTCAGAGACAGAAGCCCATGGATAGATTACATCATCCAAAATGGACTGTTGTTCAGAGGAAATCAGTTATGCATTCTGAAGTGCTCCATGAGGGAGAATCTGTTAAAAGAAAAACACAGCGGAGGCTTGGCAGGGCATTTTGGCCACGACAAAACATTTGCAAAGCTGAGCGAAGCATACTTTTGGCCAGGGATGCGGTCGGAAGTCAAGAAATTTGTTGACAGATGTAGAATTTGCCAGCATTCGAAGGGATGGAAGCAGAATGCAGGATTCTATCAGTCATTACCCATACCAGAGAGGCCGTGGGATGAAATCAACATGGATTTCATACTGGGATTGCCGAGAAGGCAAAGAGGACATGATTCGATCTTTGTGGTGGTCGACAGGTTTTTGAAAATGGCACATTTCATTCCATGCCAGAAGACCAACGATGCGACTCATATCACAAACTTGTTTTTCAAGGAGATTGTTAGACTTCATGGTTTACCCAGAAGCATAGTATCGGACAGGGATACAAAATTCATAGGACATTTCTTGAGGACACTCTGGAAGAAGATGGGAACTAACTTAATTTTTAGTTCAGCCTATCATCCTCAGACTGATGGGCAAATAGAGGCGGTTAATAGAAGTCTGGGAGATTTACCCATAAGCTTGGTGACAGAGCACCACAACAGTTGGGACAATATGTTGCCACATGCAGAGTTTTCATACAACGATTCAGTGAACAGGAGCACAGCAAAAAGTCCATTTGAGATTGTATATGGCAGGTAGCCAAGAGGAGTATCTGAACTGAGAGACTCAGAGCAGATAATGACCAAGAGCGCAAGCGCTGAAGAATTCGCAGAGGTGATGCAAGAACTTCATAGCAGGGTGAAGGAGCGTTTGCTGGAATCAAACCAGGAATATAAGCGCATAACAGATCAACATCGGAGACAACTTCAGTTTGAAGTTGGCGATCTAGTTCTGTCACATCTGAGAAAGGAAAGGTTCCCAAGGGGAACATACAACAAGCTGAAAATGAAGAAAATTGGGCCATGTAGAGTCCTAAAGAAATTGGGAGAAAACGCTTATGAAATTGAGTTGCCGGATGAGATAGGCATATCTCCGACATTCAATGTGTCAGACTTATATCCTTATAAGGCTGAGGAAGCAGGAACTGGAAGTGATGAACAACCAGAGATCCAATAGAAAAGGCAGATGGCGATTGCAGAAAAGCCACAAATTGAGCGTATACTTGACAAGAGGGTGAGTAAAAAGACCAGGCGAAAGCAATATTTCGAGTATCTGGTCAAATCGAGGAACCGTCCAGTGGAGGATGCTAGCTGGGAAAGTGAAGCAGAGATTCAGAAGCATGGACAGAATGTGCAGGAGCTCATGGATAGGAGCCCATGAAAGTTTTCAAGCCGAGGAGTATGATGCAGGAGCATCGCAATTACCCAAGTGAGCGTGGAGGCAACGCACGTGTTTTTTTAAACACATGACATATTTCTTTGAAAACGTTTGAAATTGAAGCGCCGAACCTTTAATGAATCCTTTATGAAGGAGCGCCTTTTGTATATTGTATCAAACCTCGAGCTATACGCTCTTGCCTGAAGTAGATAAGAAGGCATTTAATCTAGTTAATGCAGGTAGGTAGGATTTATTTCTAAGATTAGACAGTTTTGGATGGAAGGAGGGAAAACGGATATAGACACCCTCATTGTATCATTGTAACATTAGTCAGCACTCAGAGAGAGAAGAGCAGAGAGAATTGTATGAAGAACACCCATGTACAGTTATTGAATTAATAGAAGAAAGCTTTGATTCAAATCCATGATTATGTGTTCATTCTCTGTGTATTGTTGATGTGCTCATGAATGTTTGTTTTCTGGTTATGCATTTGCTTTGTATATGCTGTGCATGAGATTTCATGTTTTAAACAAAACTCTGAAAGGGAGATGGAATGAGTTTCAATTGTTTCTCTGTTTGAGCCAGGAGATTCCTGCAAAGAGTGCAGTTGAATTCATCCGCAAGGAGTGCGTTGATGAAGGCTCAGTAGTTGAACCTTTGTTCTCATTTGCCCAGAAGTTGATAGGGTTGTCGAAACTGTGCAAGGTGCGTGCAGGCTGAAACAGAAGTCTCAGTTGTTAATCTGAGCCGAGGAGATAGGAGACTGCTGCTGCAGAAAGTGCGCAGATTCGTAAGGATTCAACACTTGGGAAGTTGTTGAACGTCGAGCGCGAGGAGTGCGCACAAATCCATCTGAAAGAATCAGAGTGGAAAAGCTCAGGAGGTATAGCACCTTCGCGATATCATTGAAAGAGAACACAGGAGGTTTGGGTCGAGGAAGGTTCGAGCAGGAGTTGCAAGCGCAGGAATTGGAGATCAAGTTCTGAGAAGGGACACTCAACCATACTCAAGAAATCTTCAAGGAGGAGAAATCGACGGTCAGGATAAGCAAAGGAAACTGCGAAATCCCGTTAGCCGGAAGATCTCGGGGAAGCTGCGTTGGATTTAAGCCTAGCGAGAGGAGAAGGAGTCAGGGAGTCATCGGGACTTGGCTCATCGGAATATCGGGGTTTCTGGAGTCGAGAAACTCTTGCAGAATGAAATCGCGACCCGCGATTTCCCGATACGGTCAGAGCCATTCGATCTGAGGGACGCGTGTCCACGGATCTAGAAGAGTCGGGGTTCGGCATTTCGGGGTTCTTGGTGACGAGAAACTCACGACAGGAGAAGTCGCAAAATCTCGAAACACGACGGTCCCACAGTCTGAGCATTTCAGTGGAGGACAAGTGTCGAAAGGTTGAGTCTTGCCGAGAGTCAACGCCAGGTGGCACTGGAAACCGGAGAATCGGGAATTCCAAGGGCGCAAGTTCTACGCATTACCATTTCCCGAAGTCCGAAACTCTGATAGGGGAAGTTATGTGGTCTTGTGGACCAGTAGGTCATATGCGCAGGAGTTAGCTGGAGGGTGCTAAGGGGTGCAGAGGTGCCATCGCAAATCGGGAATCGGGGATCCGTGAGGTAAGTGATTTATGACATTGTAAGTTCTGATTTCCCGACGACGAAATTCCCGATAAGAGCAAAGGCCAGCGTGAAGTGAATACTCATCGGGTTTCGGGGATTTGTGAGACCGAATCTGTGAGTGTAGGACTCACAGTCATGCGAGGTTCGATTTCCCGATAGGGCAAAGGGAGATCGTCAGGAGGATCCTGTGGGTGTAGAAAAGTCCCGACAAGGGATTTGAAGAGCATTTTAGCTCTTCGACCATTGAAGGAGAAGGTCCTGTGGGAGCAGACGTGCGCCGGGTGACATCTGCATCATCACTCCCTCAACACTTTGTCTCGCACCTCCTCCTCCTCCATGGGCCACTCAACTTTCTGCAAGATAATGTCCTTGTCATCCCGGTAGCCATAATAACTACTAATTTACAAGTAAATTGACTCCAATTATTATGGCTACAAGGATGACAAGGACGTTATCTTGGGGAAAGTCGAGCGACCCGCAGAGGAGGAGATGCAAGCTAGAGCACTAAGGGAGTGGCAGAGGATCGAGTTCGTTAAGAGGCAGGCCAAATTGATAGTCAAGAGCAGGGAGATCATTTCCATTAAGACGGTCTTGTTCGAGGAAGAGGAGGATGTGGTGGAAGAAATGGGAGAGAAGGACAACGAAAACCAACAATAGAGAGAGCGAGAGTTTGTTGTGCATGTGCCCCTTCTAAATGAGAAAGAGATTGATCACATGGTTGTGTAGAAGAAGAAGCAAGAGCTTCTTAGTAAATACATGAGTGAGGACCTCATGGAGGAGCACGACGAGGCCTAGACAATGCTTAATATTCAATAATAACGTATGCTGGTGAAGATTATGGATCATTAGTTTTGTTTTCAAATGTGCTTCTTAACTTCTAGTAAATATACAATGTGGACCTTGGGTTATTCTTGAGGTTGATAGAGTATTATAATTAAGATATCCACAGGGGCTCCTTTCTTGCTAATCAAGCAAAAGGGGCACTAGGAAGCTCGAATTGTAGAGATTGGTGGTTGTAATTATGCCAAAGTAGGGGCCAAGATGACGAACTTGGAAGGGAACGAAGTTGATGTGCTTGGTGTTATCAGTAAAGGCACTAGATGCAGATACTTCAAGGTTGTGAAATTCCTCCCCAAGGTCAAAGAGTTATTCGATAAGCCCCTCGAGATGAAGAAAAGGAGGTCTAAGTATGAGATAATTTACAAGTGAATTGACGCTAATTATTATAGCTATCAAAATGATGAAGACGATATCTTGGAGAAAGTCAAGAGGCCTGTGAAGGAGAAGATGCGAGCTAGAGTGTCGAGGGAGTGGCAAAGGATCGAGTTCGTGCACTAAGTTATGAGAGGCATCGAAGAGTGACCTCCATTTTTGCCTATGCAAAGCAAAACATACATAAAATTTAATTGTGAAGGTTTGTTGTTGCTCCCGTTGCTGCGCTTGTTGTCGTCGTTTCTAATTCACATACATATATTTTTAGGCACACACACACACACACACATATATATATAGATAAAACAAATCAAAATTATAAAACACACACATATATAACCATTTTGTATTGATAAAAAACTGAAATTAATTTTTGTTTGCAAAACAAATGTGGTAAAGTCATTGGTGCATCTTTGATAAATAATACGCAATGTAAACAATGTACTTTATAAGAAATCAAGCACCATCCACAATGCTTTATGTTATCTGGCACATCAGTGTTACATCATTCATCAAACACACTAATATGCATCATTAAGGTGCACTAGAAAGTTCAATGATCCATGTTCACAATTTTCATGGTGTTCCATATTGTATGGTGCATCGATGTTTCGTTAATAATTAAACTTATTTGTACGATAATTATTATATGTAGGTGCGTTTAAGTTGTCAACATGCATCGATGGGATTTTTTTGAAGACGATGCCTCTTCTAAGACCGAGGCACTGGTAATGCACAACCCCATCCTGGTCTACGATGCTTGGTGTTTAGCGGTGCAATGTGTAGTGCACACTCTCCACTCTTCCACACCCTCCACTCTCCACAACTCGACACACATCCTTCCACCTTAAACTACATACAATTATTTAATTCAATAATTAAAAAGGGGATATTGCAAGCAAGATCAAAATTACAGAAAAATATTCACCCCCAAACACCAAAAGGACGTCGGAATTAAAAACTCAAGTGGAAAAATTAGACCAGGAATGTAAAAACATTAGGAAATGACTCGAAAAGTTAATACAAAAAAATCACGATGAGTTAATAGAAGAAACAAGGCTCAACAACGAGGCACTCAAACAAGAGTTGACCCATAATCTTAAAGAAAAAATTTCAACGGAAGTCGGAATTGAATTAGAAAAAGGCATGGATAATCTAAAACAAGATCTTAAAGATGATATTTTTCAAGAACTCGAGGTTAACCTACAACAAGGTTTGGGAAACTTTAAACGACAAATAAATGACGATTTGCAACAAAGTTTGGTTTTGATGACACAACATCAAGAAGAAAAACTTAATGAGCTTTTAAATTTAATAAAAGGCCAACGGCGCCAACAAGCCACCCAACCACAACTAAGTGACTCAAGAACACCTAACACATCACCACCACCGCCGCCACCACCTCCCTACAATTGAAATTCCCAACCTATATCACAACATCAACCCTTAATAATTTATCCTCCCAAAGCCAAAATTGAACCATCAAAATACAATGGAGGCGATAACAAATGCGTGGCTTGGTTTAATAAAACTGAAGAATATTTCCATATATATAATATTACAACCAATGAAGAAAAGGTCAAATACGCATCCATGTACCTCGAAGGCACTGCATACAATTGGTATCTATGGTGGAAAGGAATAATTCAATCATATAATTGGAATTGTTTCAAAAATGATTTTTTTTAAAGATTCCAGGGCATCTCATATTTTTTTTTTCTTTCAAAACTCACCAGATTACAACAAAAAGGCAGCATAGATGAATTTACGCATCAATGGGAAGCTCTCGCCACCCGAGTATTTGGACTATCTGATGATCAATTACTCTAGTATTACATAGGTGGTCTCAAACCACATATCCAAATGAATTAAGATTACATGAGGTTACTACAATAGAAATAACAATACGCAAGGCAAAAGCTCCAAAAAAAAAACTAGAAGGCCGATCAAGATTCAACAAGGTTTACTCAAGGAGCATCCCTCAAACCACAAGAAATGACAAATACATACCACCCAATCTACATGAAGATAGAAGAAGAAGTTTAGAGTCCCAAATTATAAAAGAAAGAAATGTAAATGACGTGGAGAGAAATGGGACCCCAAACATAGGTGCCAGATCGAAGATAACTCAAAAAAATTGTACACTTGTGAAGTAGAAAAAGACGACGAATTAGACTCAACAGAATCAATAAACAGAGAAATGGAAAATTTCCAAAATGACACTTCAGATCTCATAGAAGAAAACACACCAAGAATATCACTCGTAGCCATCACATGCATTACCCAACCACAAACTCTTAAATTAAAAGGACATATAAAAAAATGATGATGTCACCGTACTAATCGACACTGGAAGTACCCACAATTTCCTTGATATCAAGATTGCAAGGAAACTCAAATTATTTGTATATCCTATCCCAGACATGAAAGTAATGGTTGCAGACAACAAAAAGTTGGAAATGTTGGAAAATGCCAAAATGTCATAAGGTGAAACTCCAAATCCAAGATTTCAATTTGGAATCATAACTCTACACCATCCCTTTGGGAGGAGTAGATGTGGTTTTAGGAGTCAAATGGTTTCAAACCTTGGGCACATACTTAGTCAATCACCGGGAACATTTCATCCAATTCAAGTGGAAAGGGAAAAGTTATAGATTACATGGTTTTCAACCTCCACAAACACAGGTTGTGTCATCACAACAAATGTAAAAAATGTTTCGAAAAGGAGCAACCATAGAAATACAAGAAATACAAGAATCAGAGCAGGATGACTCCAAAACATCAGACATCCAATATCTAATTCAAAAACACAAGAAGGTATTTCAAGACCTTCCCATGGAGTTACTGCCTTAAAGAAGAATTGAACATATAATTGAAGTTAAACCAAGATCTAGCCCAGTCAAGGTTAGACCATACATATGCCCTCATCACCACAAAACAGAGATGGAAATATTAGTCTGAGACCTATTAAAATGTGGTGTCATCACGAAAAGAAGAAGTCCATATGCAACTCCAGTAGTGCTAGTTCGAAAGAAAGATAAATCTTTCAGATTATGCATAGATTATCGAGGGCTAAACAAAATAACAATTAAAAACAATTTTTTCATCCTATTTATTAACGAAATGTTGGATGTACTTCATGGAGCAAGATATTTTTCAAAACTTGATTTAAGATCTGGGTACTATCAGATTAGAGTTAGACTAGAATATGTAGCCATGACTGCCTTCCAGATACACGAAGGACACTACCAATTCAAGGTGATGCCTTTTGGGCTAACTAATGCCCCCGCCACCTTCCAAGCGACAATGAATGAATTATTTCACCCATACTTACGAAAACATGTCTTAGTTTTCTTCGATGATATCTTAGTGTACAGTAAAACATGGGAGGAGCATATGAAGCATTTGGGACAAGTGTTATCTCTTCTGGAAGAAAATCAATTCTATGCCAAAATGTCAAAATGTACATTTAGCAAGGAGGAAGTAGAGTACCTTGGTCACATCGTATCCAAAAAAGGAGTAAAGGTAGACCCCAAGAAAATCAGGGCAATCACAGAATGGCCTAAACCTAAAAACATATCCAAGTTAAGAGGGTTTCTAGGATTGCCAGAATACTATCGAAGTTTCGTCAAGAATTATGCTCATTTAACTGCCCCCCTAACAAATCTCCTTAAGAAAAACTCCTTCCAATGGAATTTGGAGGCACAAAAATGTTTTGAAAACTTAAAAAACATTATGCGCACAACCTCGGTATTAGCAAAAACTGACTTCTCCAAACCTTTCATCATTGAGTGTGATGCGTCAAGTTTTGGAATTGGAGCAATATTGATGCAAGATGGGCACCCAATAGCTTTTGAGAGTAGGAAATTAAATAAAACGCAATGCTTACAATGCACTTACAACAAGGAAATGCTTGCCATCATGCATGTATTAACAAAATGGAACCAATATCTATTGGGAAGTAAGTTCTTGATACGCACAGATCATAACAGTCTCCAATACTTATTACAACAAAAAACTTTGTCAACCGAACAACAAAAGTGGATAGCGAAAATTGCCACGTTTGATATGGAAATTCTACATAAAATAGGAAAAGACAACATTGCGGCTGATGCCCTATCACGAAAATATGAAGAAACATAAGTTTTTGCAATATCAATAGCCATTCCAGAATGGTTGGATGAAATTCGAACTGAGCATGCAATAAACTCGGAGACTTGCTCTATAATAAACAATTTAAAACAATACCCTAAGTTCGAATGGAAGAATGACATCTTATGGTATAAAGGGAGGATCTACTTAAATACCAACTCAATATTTAAAGCCAAGGTTCTTCAAGAACCTCATGATTTCCCAACTGCAGGTCACGTAGGATTTTTCAAAACATACTATAATGTGCGAAGATCATTTTTTTGGAAAGGGATGAGTGCAGATATTCAAAAATATGTAGCAGAATGTGATCTTTGTCAAAGGAATAAAAATGAAAATGTGTCAACCCCTGGGTTACTCCACCCGTTGCACAGTCCTAATAAAAAATGGGAAGAATGCTCAATGGATTTCATTAAAGGATTACCCATATCTGACGAAAAAGATAAAATATTAGTAGTAGTAGACATACTAACCAAGTATGCACACTTTATTGGAGTAAGGAAAACAGATTCAACAAAACAAACGACCGAAATATTCTGTAAGAATATTTACAAACTACATGGGTTCCCTAAGGTTATCGTCAGCGATAGAGATGCCAAATTTAAAGGGAATTTTTGGAGATAATTTTGCAAACAGATTGGAACCTCTCTCAATATGAGCTCAACTTACCACCCTCAAACAGATGGTCAGACAGAAGTTGTCAATAAATGTTTAGAAACCTATCTTCGTTGTTTTATCTTCGACAAACAAAATAAATGGTTTTAGTGGTTGCATCTTGCTGAGTGGTGGTATAATTCCACTTATCACACATCTGCTAAAATGACACCATTCCAAGCTCTTTATGGTTACGAACCTCCATCGTGGAAAGATTTGGCCACTAGCCACATAAAAGTTGTGTCAGTAAAAGACCATTTAGACGAAAGTCATAAAATCCTTCAGTTACTCAAAGAAAACTTAACAGTTGCAAGGAATCGAATGAAGCAACAAGCTGACCAAAACCGAACAAAAAAAGAGTTCGAAGTAGGAGACTGGGTATTTGTGAGACTTCAACCTTACAAACAGTTATCCCTTAAACAACATGGGAAGAATAAATTGGCACCAAAATTTTATGGACCATATCAAATAAATAGAAAGATTAGTCACGTAGCTTACCAATTGGATTTACTAGACACAAGTCATATCCATGACGTTTTTCATGTATCATGTCTAAAGAGAGTTTTGGGGCAACAACAAAAGGCACAAACTATACTTCTTATGTTGGATGAGGAAGGAATAATCATTTTAGAGCCCGAAGTCGTTATCGCCACCCGGGAAAAGAGATTACATTTTTGAGTAATCAAGGAATACTTGATTAAATGGAAAAATCTACCGGAAGAAGACGCAGCATGGGAGTCAGAGCACTTTCGCCAATTACATCCTTCCTAACCATTGCTTTGAGGACAAAGCAAAATTTAAGGGAAGGGCAATGTTACAATAAATAAAAAATAAAAAATATAAAGACATTAAAATAAATAAATAAAGTAAATTAAACATTAATGTAATAAAAGGTCATGACTAAAAGTTATGATTCTTCATAAAAACCATAAAGGGCATATATATATATAGGCAATCCCTATCCTTGTAATATCATCATTATTTTACAATAAATTATTATTATATGTATCTTATTATGGATTCTGAATGAAGTTGTTCATTACGAAACCCTTGTGTCTTTCACAGAAGTTTCGCATCTTTGCGCATTAGTGATTGTTGTGATTCTATTGTGTGGAAAATGCTTGAGGAATCGTCAGTTTATATTGGATACACAAACGGTGCCAGTGACCATTCTCGAAACTTGGCTTCCGCAACTTGGGTGATGTATTCGCCTACTAACCGGATAATGTATGTTGGAGGTGTGTCTCTGAGAGAAACTACCAATAATGTTGTCAAATATAGTGTCATTATCGAGTTTTTACGAGATGCTTTATCATATGGCATTTGATGCCTTCAGGTGTTTTTAGATTCTCAGTTGGTGGTCTCTTAGTTGAATGGTCGCTACGGGGTCCATAATTCGATCTTGTCGTGTCATTTCCTTAGGGTACGTCTTTTGGAATGATCATTTGAATTCATTACTTATGAGCATGTTCCTAGGCGCGCTAATCTAGTAGTTGTTTCCTATGCTAATTATATTTTAGATTGGCATTTGTCTCATTAATCACATAAGCATGCATTTCACACATCTAAATATTCATCATTTGTAAGAAAAAAAAACAAGAATAACGCACAAAAGATAAACGTGTATATATGTGTGTGTGTGTGTGTGTGTGTGTGTCCAAAAAGAGGTCCATAATACAAAATTTGGGCTACTAGCCCCAAATATATATCAGTACAAAATAGTGCTCTCGACACACGATAGTCTAGGACTGAGGCCGATGAACCTTGTCATAGCAAAGTTTGACATTCGCTAAACGCCCGAACATATGGACCTGCATCCAAGGTACGCCTACTACATGACATTGCATCCCTATAGGTAGGTCATCTATAATGGTCATGGGAATGGAGTGTATCGATGCCTCTAGGTTCCTACCCATGCTTCATAAGGTCCTTGCCGCATTCTCGTTCAGCCTGACCTCCTCTCTCCCTCGATGACTATGTTGTGGAATGCCTGCTGGTCTCATCGGTGCTTTGTCTGTACATTTCAAGAGCACCTGTTAATACTATGGATCTTACTAAAAAGATAGAATGCTTTCCTTTCATATGTACATATAATATATAACCAAAAAATAAAAATTAAATAACATAAAATAAAAAGTTATCTATGTCCTCAAGCTCGTCACCAGGAGGAATGATGACATCAGGATTGTGGATATAGTGGATCCTCGCATATGGATAGTCCTCGATGAATGGGATGTGTTGCTCCCACCAAGAAAAGAAGTCACATCAAATGGGTTGGATATTTTCCCTCCTCCTAGGCAGGCCAACAAGTCAGTCCATCGTACCATAGCAGGCCATGGTCGTAAGTGTCCTCGGATATGAGTCCTCGGGCTCATCATCGACACCCTCTCAAAGAAGAATGTACAAAGGATGCTACCAAACCCAAAGTTTTTGGTCTTCTGCAACTTATAGTAAGTAAGTTGAGCCTTCATGCATGAAAGCATGGTGGTACTCCAGTCAAACATCGCAGGTCTCAAACACTCAACACCATGTTTCATTTGAGACCATGAAGCTAAATGTAAAGAGGTTGACCCCACGATGCGAACTATGGTGTATAATATCACCTTTAAGCTAAGGTGGTGATTTGCTTGATAAGCACTTGTGAGCCCTTTTTCTCTGTGCCATTCTTGCAATATTCATTGATGTCGTCATTAATGGTCCGACCACCTCCTCCATGGGTTGTGAAGTTGGGCACTTCACCTCCACAAGACAAACCAATGATAAAGTAAATGTCCTCAATTGTGATGGTCAAGGATTGTCCACCAAGCATGAATCCTTATGTGTGAGGATGCCAGTAGTCAACCAGAAGGTTTAGCAATCTTTTTTGAGCTCGCATGCCACGAATTTGGAATTTTTTTACATGCCACATTGTCGAAAAGCCTCTTTGGAATCATTGTCATCAAATACTACACGATCAACTTCTTCGTGTTGACGTTCCCTCCAATGAACAAACATTCTGCTCAAAATCCAAAGAAAAGAGTGTTAGTCTTTTATTTTTCAAAGTAGTTATGGGCATCCATGGCTCCCTTTGATAAAAGTTTTGGATATCCATGCTCGATGTTTCTACCAATCATGGACATCTGCGAGTCACTTTGAGGAAACCCGCACATGCGCAAACTTGTGAAGAAAAAGAGAGGGCTAACCATCAAATTTTCATGAAAATTTAAAATGGAAAGGATGAAAATGAAAAGAATGGGATGAGCACCTACTTGGTCCAGATGGTTTGTGATTTTGTTGCTCCAAGCTCTCGCAATGTCCAAACAAATTTTTAATGGTTTTTCCAATTTTGGGATAATTTTAGTTTAAGTGGTGAAAATGAAATGGTAAAATGGTAAAAATTGCTTTATTTATACATTAAAAAAAAACCCACTTTCCATAGTTTTATTTTTTCCATAAACTGAATTAATGCCAAGCTATGTTGTAGTGTTGTGGTTGCCATGGTAGCTTTATAAAGCTATATTTTGGGTACTTGTTGGTCCTTTAATCGGTTGACCGAGTCTTTTTCAAGACTCTGGCA
>WSFP011459589.1:0-18993 GCA_009831015.1 Picea engelmannii | reverse complement strand
AAATATTCAACAGGAATAGTGCCCAAGTGTAGTCTAGTGCATCGACATATTCAACCTTCCATAAGGAAGGAGGTATCACCCAAGGTTCATATGATAGTTTCCATGTGATTAAAGCGAGATTGTTGAAGATTTATTGGGGGTTGTATTCCTTACTAGTTTGTTAGTTGCATTCACATAAATGATCAAAATTAACATCATTTGAATCAAATGCAAGTGCATACAAATCATCTAAATACAATGCCCTAACCCCCTAGATGACGTCATGCTAAAAAAGGAGGCATTTTTCCTCTCTTAGGAAAAACATTTGGCATGTGGGGGACAGGATACATTTTCCACGTCATCTTCAAGGCCTTTCAATTTTGATCTTCTTTATCCGGCATGTGGGCCCTTGGCATACAACCTGTGGGCTTGCAACCCCATGGAAGCCCAAGCTAGGCTTGTTCTCCCAAAACTGTCGACCAACTAGGTCCTGCAAAGATAAATAAGCACACCATCCAAGGATCTCAAGTCATAACACCATGATAAGTGAATCCAATCAATAAATAATGCACCTAAGCATGTGCATAAAAGATCACTATATGAAACAATTAATTGCTCAAGGACACTATGTGACTTGTCAAGCTTGAATATGGGAGGGTTGAGGAGGTGTCCTATTGGGTAGATCTTGCCCTAGGTCAAGGAGAGTTTCCAAGAGATCCATCTCTAATCCATGTAAAGTGGGTGAAGTGGTTGGGGTCAATACTCAATGGGTATAGGGTTCTATTGAGCACTCAATGCACCCTAAAATCTTTTATGAAATTTTTTTCTCTTTTGGGTACCACTTGTTTTCTTTTGTTATGTTTTTTGAATTGAGTCTGTTGTGTAGGGATCGCTAAGTTCATTTCCATGTCTCATCATCGATCAAGTTGGATTTGTTTGGACATGTCAAAGTGAAACCTTTGTATCTAAAAAAAAACTTGGAATTTTAACTAAGAATTCGCAGCTAAAATTGTGACCCACGCGCTTATGTTCGGCATTGGAAAAATCCGATTAGTAAAGTGACCACATAGTAACAATAATCGTTGATCATCGATTTATCATTGACATCAATAATAGTGAAGTAGATCTACGCTGGTTGTTCATAAATACGATTTAGGAAATGGCCGATATCCCATCGGCGTCGGCGAAATACGAAAGGGATAAAATTTGACATGGGCCATGACGAACCTCCGATAACCGATTACTGATGTGTTTGTTTGAGGTCGGTGAAATCTCAAAAGATTTTAATCATGGAAATTTTTCGCATTGACACATCGCTGATCATCGATCCCCGATGCATTTTCAGCATCGGCAGGTTTCGACGGGGGTAATCTGGGAACACTTGTTTAAACATATCGCCCATCGTCGATCCTTGATACTTTTTCTACATCAACAAGGTAGGACCTGTTTGTTAAAACACTTATCTAATAAAAATCATTGATTCTGAATAACACTCTTAAACGAAGAAGCCAATCTCAAATGCCATGTGTCTTTGTGGCGTAGACATTTCGTACGGCCTAGTTTCATCCCGAGTCACCTTAGCTTTTCCCATGTCCTCATCACACTTCCAGGTCATCATTTCCACATCAGCATTGTACGGTAAGATGTATCGACATCAGAGTTTTTTCCAAGAGATATCAACGAACATTGTCTAAAGAAAAGCACACACTCCCGATCCACCTGTTTAAATTGACAGAATGATGGGACGTTTCCAGCACAAAATAAGATCAGATTTTTCCATTTAATGGGCCAATTAATGTTTCGCTCTGCATACGTTGCTACCCCATGCGCCAATCAAATAACAGGAATTTGAAATCACCGATAAAACACAATATAGACCTCACCTGCGCTGCCAACCTACGGATGCATTTAATCTTGAGCATAATGCGGATCTGGCGACATATTTTGTAGAACCACACTTACACCCCAAATTGAAGAACTGATACGACAAGGTAAGTATTATCCCCGTTTAAATCACTAAGACAATTTCAAACCCCAACATTATGCACACAAGTTTCTCATTTCGATAGCAGTCGAAGAAGTGAAGAGAGCGTTTCAAGAGTTGCACTTGATTCTCATAATTTCAAAACTATGTTAAGCTAGTGCGAATAAGAGGTATGTTTTAATTTTATCATTTCAGTAGTCGTATTTTATTTTATTTATATATCAGTATTCTCTCTGCAACACAGTTTCTAAATATGCTCTCTTTGCAGAAAAATGCCTCCAAGGAGTCCAACAACCAGACGCTCGCCAAGGGCACCAAAATTGAAGGAAGCAGAGGTCGATGAAGGATCTTCTCCCGACGCTGAGAGGTAGTTGGAGTTTGCTACTAGAGCATAACCGGTCATCAAAACATAAACTAAGAAAGCATTTTCTCAGCCCCCTGATTTTGGTGATACAGAAGCAAGCATTGGATCAAAGATAATTCTCCTGCAATGGGCAGATTTGTTCAACAGAATTAACCGGGAAGATTACCCATAATTTATTACCCATAGTGACCCAGATGCAAGGGCGCTCGACGATGAGGTTTTCCGAACATCTAGTGGTCATGCCTGCATATGATATCCTGTTGAACCCCAATCTTTCCCTACATTGAGACTTTGGACTGGATAATCGATCATACAGACGTGATGAAGTGCCTAGTCAATGATGAGAATGGCAGATGTGTCGGTGTTTTTCTCCCTATAAAGGTCCAGAAATATTACAAGATTAGAGACCCGGAGGAGCGGTTAAACACAGATTTTGTAGTGAAGTTCTATGAATTCCATGACACCAACCAATTAATAGCCTCCTGGTGGAAGGAAGATAAGAAGTTCACAAACCGGAGCAATAGCTGGTACAGGAAAACAAAACTAAGGGAGCCATACATCTATTTAATGGCTCTAATCTGCCGATTATATGGGGAGAAAGATTGCGCTAAGTTCTTGGAGGCATGGATTCCCTTAGCATACATTGTGTCCATCTCTGGGAGTAGCTTCAAATGGGGAGAAATCATCTCTAAACAATTGAGCACCATCATACTGCAGGCTTAGACACCAAAGGAAGGAGAAGCTCTCTCTTTTCACATGGCTTCATATATGCTAGACGTGATCTGCGCAAGGAATGTCTTCGCCAGCATGAATCTGAGCTGGCACGTCGTCGAGCTACCTGTACATGTCTACTTCAGCATCCTATGGGAAAAAAGGTACAAAAAATCATATGCTCTCATCTACGGTGAATTCATAGCTCGGGTTCATTTTATTATTTTCAGGAAAGAATGCCCAAGACTGATTGTAGCGGCCAAGAAAATGATTTGAAAGGTAGGCCACTGGTACCTAGAGAAAACCACGACATACATCAGGGTGTTCAGGGCCACCGACGCACCACATTTACTCCTCGCTCATGTCCCAGACTAGCTCATCATAGGAGAAATTCGTTACCATACCATCCTGCAGCGCTATAATGCCACTTTGGTTAAAGACAAGAAACGAGATTTCATACCCTATGGTTTCCATGTAGGGTTTTTCATAGTGAAGGATATTGTGCAAGCTAAACAAGAGGGTTTGAGCCAGTTGGAATACAAATTACCAACTGGCCAATTCTGCAAACATGACCCTAAAGGCCTAGTTCTTCAACATGCATCATAGGTCTCTTCCTGCTGGCCATACGCACATGATAAGTTTGAAAACTATATATTTACATAATGTGCTCAGGACTGGGAGGAGGTACTACAGACAAAATCTAACCCAAACATGACTAGGTTCAAATATATGAGTATGGATGAGCAAGTTGAAATGAAAGAATTGATGGCTCAAGAAACCCTCGGCATTAGAGAAGAAAATAGAGAAGTAGAAGCCGCATAGGCACAGAGGAGAGGGATTTTATTATTAGAAGAAGCCCAAAGAGTCATCCAGTAGTTTGGAAATGATCCTCAAATATTAGAATCTAAGAGGATCCCTCCGACCGACCCAATCAACATCAGAGAGGAGCTAAATGGCTCAGAATCACCCCCCATGGAGGAAACCACCAATTCAGAAAACCCAGATTTTCCTCACCACAGGCCAGATCATCGGTGACTATTCCAACCAAGCATGAGATTCCAAGAACACTAGGTGAAACGGGTGTTCCTAATACCCTTTTTTATCTAATTACTATCTATGATGATGAAGAGAGTTCAGAGGTCTCCCTTATAACTCTGATACTAATTACAGAGGAGAAAGAACCAGGGGGGACATCTGCTCCAACTCCCAATGCATCAATTCCAAACCTTCTGCAGGGTGACCATGAGGCCGAGAGTACCTTAGACACTGAACTTCTCGACCTATCGGGGACCTCGAAAGTCAGCTCCAGGGATGAGCTAGGTTCTAGTGAACAAGAAGAGGAATTGCAACAAGTAGAGATCGACACCGGAACAACTGATCACCAGGTAAGTGTTGAGCATGTGACAGTCTCTCCAATTAAGGTCGATACCTCACTATCCGATGAAAACCAAACAAAGGTCGAGCCATTGGAACATATGGAAGTTTCCCATGTCAAAGAACCACAATATTCGATCCTAGAGAAAATATATACGGTAGGAAGCCTGGGCAACAATCTGACCTGGAGAGACCAACAAATCCCTAAGCCCGTTGATGTGGTCGTCGATATATAGGCAATTTCTTACGATAGGAAGAGGAAAGCCATAATGAGGAGAATAACCAAGAAAATGAGCCTCACGTTGGATAGCGTGATTCTCATCACCACAGAAGAGAAGTTGCTCAACACAGAAAATGCAAAGACATCTGAGCTAATCGGTGTAGGGATGGATATCATTGATGCCATGCTGGATAGAGAAAAGAGAGATGAAAATGAGATGGTTGATGCAAAGAAGGAGCTAGACCATCTGCGCCATCTGGAAAAATATTACCAAGACTCAACTCAAGAAACTGTTTTTCTGAAGAGTGAATTTTGAGGTACATATGAAGAATTCACGAGCAAAAGACATCTCTTCACTGCATGTGTAGCCAATTTTCAGGAATACACTCTCATGGAACTGGAAACCTATAAAAACGTGGAGATATGGTATGAAAATGCATCCCGGGCTATAGAACGAATCGATTATAGCAACGCATAACAAAATGGTCGAGACACGGAGGAACATGGCATCCAAGTGCTGACGGATAGCAGCATCTCCCAGATCAGGATGGCAGTCGAATACTGGATAAGTATGGCCCAGGAACCTCAACGAAAGATACAGGAGAAGTGGGTCAAGTGCGAAAGAATCTGGGAAAAGATCAGTCGGGAGATGAAATACATTGGCCTCCCAGAGTTCGACTCACCCGAAGACTTTGTCGAATTGCATCACATAGTCAAACAACATGCAGAATAGGACTCAGCGTGGGAAGTAGAGATTGCACAAGTGGCTAGCATGACATCGGGTCAGGTGCGGAAGTTTATGGAACATTTGATTAAGGCTCGTGCAGTTATGCAACGTTTAAGTGCCAAAGTGATCAAATATAGAGAATGGGTGATAGAGGTGAAGGAAACCCTTTCAACCCCGATGGACCGACATAGATTCTCGTATGTTAAGACATGCGAGGATCTCTTCGTCAAGTGGCAAGAATATGAGAAGAGTCATCCACTCTAGTAGAACCACTAGATGATCTCAAGGGAACAAAGAGATCAAGTGGCACGTGTTACAATTTTGTTTTACTTAACACAAACTTTTAGCAACTATTTTAAGTTAGTGATTCTTTATAAATAGGAGGATTGACCCTTTGGGAGAGGTCGATGGTTTTGGGTAAGGACTCTCTTTTGAGAATTGTAAAGAATTATTTTTGAGCAACTTTAATTAAGAAGTTATGTTTAGAACTAGAGACAAATTTTATTTTCATTAAAGGAATTATGTCATTGGATTAGGGAGGAACTACTTCCATCTTTGAATTTAGTAGTTGATGTTGTAATGAGTAAGAGTTTATGAATCTATTAATAATCTATCTTTTTCAATACTTTAACAGTTCTTTTGTTCTAAATGATGAAAAGTGAATCGTTGTGTTAATATGTGATTGATGGTAGAGCTAACGAAACTATTTTTCTTGCACTCATCTTATTGCATGCATATTTTATTCCAATAATTATATCTCAATCGGTGTGAAATACCAGCAAGTTAATGTATTAGTACTAGACCTTTAATAGGTGTGAATATCGTTTTTTGCACGCTAGAGCATGAGGGTTATCCCAGGCTCAACCTTGTTCATCAGTTAAGAATCCCCTTTATCAGTTGGTTTATACCATCACCCCTTACTTTATCAGACTCATCTAAGAAAATTAAACACAAAAAGAGAAACGTTTAATCTGAAGGAGGAACTTTCACAGAAATATATCATGTCAATCACTAAGTAAAGCCCATCGATAAATTGGCTAGATCGAAAGATCTGGAGAACCATTCCACCCATCAAACGCTGCAGAGTCTAATTGGGACTCTAAGGCAGGTTTGGTTCCTACTGTTGAGTTAAAGGGACATCGGACCCCTCAACAGAATTGGCTCTAGAAGGAGGTCTTGAACGAATGAATGGCTAACAATATTTCTAATGATATATTTTGCATAGCCTTCAAATTCAAAACAACCCACATACATGGCTAGTCATTCTCAAGACAAACCACATACATAGAGTACTCCTGAAATGAGTAACTCACCACAGCACGAGGAAGTAGAAAACATGTTCCCTTGAATACTTTACGCTCTTCCCCATGAGGAATTGAACCAGTTCATAAGAATCACAAGAGATTACGCCCGACAAATTGGATCGTTACCCTTAGCTTTGTTACTCCCTCATAGAAAACAAGTCAATAGACCAGTGGTTGACACCCCTGACCAAGTTTTTGTCTACACAGTAGAAGACCTGATAGATTTTTCCCTCACCGAGATCGAACATCCCCTTAATCTGATCCCCAAAACACCAGCTAGTAACTACTCTGAACCTGGCGATTTTGAATCTGACGAAGAAGGGTCTAACTCAGATCACTCCTTGCTCTCCTTGCTTCCATTTCCATGTTTGTAAAAAGGGTTGCCAAACATACCCTAGCTGAAAATTTTGAGGAATAAAAAATGATTGAATTCCAAATGAAGGGATACAAATAGGACCAGGTCTCACTAGATAAGAAGGAAGTTCAACCTCCACCTAGAAGAGGACTTTTGTTGACTAGACCCCCGAGAAAACAAACAAGAAAAGGTCCCGAAAAAGGAGGTGGGGACATAGAATACGTACAACGGATGATAAAGAAACTTTCGAATGAAATCATAGACATTAAAAGAAGTGTCAGGGAAGGAAACCAAGGTCAAAGGCCTTATAAACCCTTTTTTAAAGGAAACTCGCATTTCAAAGCAATTGAACCTCCCTAAGCCAACTTAAACATCGACCTGGGTAATGTAGCATCCGACTCTTTTTGTACGTACCATCAAGAAAAACATTCTGAAAGAGAGTGTCCCAAATGGGTGCATGCTATGAATTTAATGGCCAATCGGTTCCTAGACGAATTTTATCTTACCGAACAATCAAGTAGCTCAACGATGAACATCGTCGATCAGGAATAAGTTGAGCCACCAAAAGAAACATCCTTGTTGTTATGGGATCCTGACTTGACGTTGCCTCTCGACGATGTATTTGAGATCCAACAACCACCCGCTGAGGTTTTGGCTGTGCAAATGCAAAGTAAGGGTCAACCGGTCTCAAATGATCTCATCATTGTCCAATCCTCGAGAGGGAAACAAATAGTTGATCACTCAAAAACACCTTTTGTCTCCAAAAGAAATCCTATAAACATACACACACGGGAAGCACCCAAGATGGACTACAACATAGTAGAAGACTTAAAGAAGTTGAAGGCTAATGTGTTGGTCATGGACATGTGTAGGATTCCCCAACAAAAGGATTTTTTGTTACATGCCTTAAATTCAATAGAAACCCCTATAATGAGAACTGACCTAGGTGAGGTCCCATCTCCAATAGATTTAAAGAACAAATCAAATGTGAATGCTTTCTCTTTAGACAAAACAGGAAATCCTTTTGTCCCACCTTTCCTTTTAACATTTGAAGTTTTCAACAAAAACCTGCATATCTGCTTAGTCAATTCAGGGGCATCCTCCAATGTCATGTCATTTTCAATCTATAAGAAATTGAATGCAAACTCGCTCAAAAGTGATAAAGACGTTATACAACTAGACATGACTCGGGTAAAGTTTATTGGGGAACTTAAATATGTCATGATCATAATGGATACACACCTAAAATGTGTTCAAGTAATTGACATAATTGAAGTAGATATACCAGACGCTTATGGACTGATACTCAGTCGATATTGGTCCGAGAAATTTAATGGATGCTTTAGTACGAACTAGCTCACCTATGATTTCCATTAAAGGGACATACAAACATGATCAAGATCGATATGGAAAGATACCCCAGACATACTGTCACAGATTTAGAATCTTTCAATGATCCATCGTCAACATATTTCCCTGTGCTAGGAAACCACTCCCGTGATTCCGAGTTCGGCGATTTCACCCCTCTCTCGTCTAATGTACCTCTCACTCAAAACTACAAAATGAATTTTCAAGTGAATCTACTAGAAACCGTAGAGGAAAGCATCTTATGTTAGGAACCTCTGTTGGAAACAACATACAAGGTGTACGAAGATGAGGAAATAACTAGGCCTGAAGAAGTTGCTAAATTTTTCTCACAAGTTTGGATGTTGTATTTTGATGGCTCTAAGTCACAAGAAGGGTCGGGAGCAGGATGTATTCTCATTGATCCAAAGGGGAAGCAGAGTTTCCTATCCTGTAGACTAGAATTTGAATGCACCAATAACACTGTTGAGTATGAAGCTCTAGTTCATGGACTGAAGAAAGCTATAGACTTAAAAATTAAAGAACTGAAAGTTTTTGGGGACTCTGAAATTATCATTAGGCAAGTAAAGAATACGATCCATTGCAATTCACCCCACTTAAGAAATTACCAACAAGAAGTGCATAGACTAATAGAACATTTTGAGGCCTTCAATATTGTTGTTCTTCCTAGAACAACGAATACTCTTGTTGATTCCCTACCCATTGCAGCCTCAAGGTTATCCCCTTTAGAAGACTATGAAGCCTCCAGGTTCACTGTGGAACTACTCTACAAACCATCAGTACCCAACAATATTTCTAATTGGAAGGATTTTGAAGGATATGAACAGATTGTATATTTTATAACCAACCAAGAGAACTTTAAGGATTTGGCTATTGATGATGAGGTATCCCAAAAGAAGCTGGTAGAAACTGATTTCCAAGAACAGAAGGAGGGAATAGATCACTCTAATAATAAACCAAGGTTTCACAGAACACTGAAAGGGGTAGCCAACTTGGAGAACCTGTTCGACTTGAGGGAAAAACTTAAAGGGTCAAAGAATACAAAGACATGGATTTCATGTCCCATATATGAGATTATAAACCTAGAAACCTCAGAAAACCCTAAGAATGTCAATCTAGGTAAAATGATATCTAAAGAAGACAGGAAATCTTACCTCAAACGTTTTAGAGAATATCAAGATGTCTTTGCATGGTCCTATCGAGAATTGAAAACTTATGACACTCACATTATCCAACACACAATCCCATTAAAATTGGGAGTAAAATTGTTCCAACAAAAGCTCAGGAAGTACCATCCATCTCTGGAACCCCTGGTGTATCAAGAGCTAAATAAATTGTTAGATGCTAAGATTAATTTTCAGGTTAGACACTCTGCCTGGGTATCCAATTTGGTTCATGTCAGGAAGAAATATGGGGAGATCCACTTGTGTGTATATTTCATAAACCTTAACAGAGAATCAGAAAAGGATAACTACCCAGTTCCACCCATGGAACAACTCTTGCACACTGTGTTTGGCTCTGAAATGTTTTCCCTTCTTGATTGTTTCTCAGGTGACAACGAGGTCCTAGTTTCATAGGAAGACCAGTTGAAGACTACCTTCCGAACCAAGTGGGGAACTTTTGCTTATAAACACATTCCCTTTGGGTTAATTAATGCAGGAGCAACCTTCCAAAGGGCCATGGACGTAGTTTTTCTGGGATTGATTAACAAATGTTTGGTAGTATATTTAGACGACGTGACTATGTAATCAAAGAGCATAGAAGACCACATCCAACATCTAACCTAGATTTTTGAAAGGTGTAGGAAATATAGAATATCCTTAAACCCTAAGAAAACTATCTTTGGTGTAGAAGAAGGGAAATTATTGGGTCGTATTATATCTCAAGTAGGAATTCACGTAGACCTCAAATGAATAAAGGCAATAGCTCAACTTCCCTTTCCCCATAACAAAAAGGCTATGCAATCCTTCTTTGGGAAAATTAACTTTGTAAGGAAGTTCATGCCCGATTTCACTCAAACTGTCAAAGCCTTAAAAAAAATGATTCGCAAGGATGCAGAGCTTAAGTGGGATGACGAGCAAAAAGGCACCTTCAACAATATCAAGACTACAATCTCTCAAGCCCCAATGCTGTGAAGTCCCAACTTTAGTAAATATTTTTTTCCTCCATACTTTCACCTTCGACCAGTCCTTAGTTGCAATATTGACCTAGAAGGATGATGACAACAATGATGCACCAGTATCATTTATGAGCACTAAACTCCAAGGAGCCAAATTGAACTACCTTGCTATAGACAAAAAATCTTATGTGGTATACAAAGAAGTAAAACATTTCATACCTTACATCCTGAAAAAGCACACCAAATTCATTGTGCCTCATCTCGCAGTTTGATCCCTATTCACTCAATAGAAGATGGGGAATAGAAGGGGAAATTGGATGGAAGTTGTCCAAGAATTCTATATAGATATAAAACCTGCCAAATTAGTTAAGGGACAAGGATTGTGTAAATTGGCCGCAAAAGCCCAAGATCTAACAAATGAAGACCCCGGGTGGGAAAATGAATTAGCATTATGGTGCAATGAAGCTTTATACATTCCCCCAAGGAAATAATATCCGTATGGAAACTTTATTTACCTATTATATCATGGTACTTGCCCATAAAATATAAGCCCTAAGGAGAGGAGATCTCTCAGGCTAAAATATGTGCAATATCGCCTTGTAAATTCAGTACTTTTCCGCATAAATTATGATGGAGTACTTTTGAAATGTCTCGAATGTGAGGATGCATAAAAAATTATGAGGGATCTCCATGATGGTCCTGTGGGTGGACACTTTGCAAGAGATACCACAACTCACAAAATATTAAGAGTTGGTTATTATTGGCCTACTCTATTTAAGGATGCCCATACATACGCTAGAAACTGTAAATCTTGTCAAATGAGCACTGGTATAGAAAAGAGAGTAGTTGTCCCACTCCAATCAGTGACCATATCTAGATCGTTCGAGCAATGGGGATAGACATCATAGGGGAGATTACTCTGAATTCTCCAAAACAACATAAATACATACTAACTGCTACGGATTATTTCACAAAATGGGTAGAGGCCATCCCTTTGACTCACATGAATGAAAGGATTGTAATTAAATTCATAGAACAACCACTTATCATGAGGTTTGGGATGCCTTCCATTCTCATTTTTTACAATGCTGCTTACTTTTCTTCTACTCTATTAATGATGTTCTCTCTAGACAAAGGAATAATAATTAGATACTCTGCAAACTACTACCCACAAGGAAATGGGGTGGCAGAATCAACCAATAAAAACCTAGTAAGGATCTTGAAAAAAACAATCGCAAACAATCAGAGGAATTGGAATAGCTTGCTTCATAATTCCTTATGGGAATATAGATTAACACCCAAGGAAGCTATAGGGAACTCCTCATACTTCCTGGTGTACGGAAAAGAAGCCATTCTCCCAAATGGGTTATATCTTCCATCACTTTAGCTTGATAAGGCTTCAAGAGGACAACCCTCATCAATTATTCAACAAAGAATTGATACACTCCTCATGCTTGAAGAGGAAAGGGAGAAAGAAAAATCTAAGTTCATTGCTCATCAACAGATGGTTTGACAAGCATAAGGCCAAAGAGAAGAGTTTTGAAGTAGGAGACCTAGTCTTGAAATGGGATAGAGAAAATGAACCTAAGGGAAAACATTCGAAGTTTCAAAATCTATGGCTCGGAACTTTCCAGGTATCTGAGAAAGTTGGGGCATGCACATATCAGTTGCAAAATATGAGGGGGGAACCCGACACCCTCCCAGTGAATGGCCAAGCCCTAAAACAATATTTATGTTAAAAAAAAGTATTTTTCATGTTTCTTTAGGATACATTCTGATTAGGGTAAATGTGTAGGCTTAGGGTAGACTAATTGTAGATTCATTTTTATTTTTGTCTTTTCTTTTGCTTGGTATTTTCCTGTAATAAAGTCGTGTTCCGTAAATAATTGACCGACTTTAATAAATATGGTGTAGCAAACTATGCTCCTAACTTGCGCTTACGTGCAACATAAGAAACATTGGGCAATTACAAATTTCTTCAAGGAGATCTATATCTTGTCTTTGAAAAACAAACAAACTTGGTAAGTGATGAAGGATCCGCCTGGTGGTCTCATAAAGCCCAAAGGGAAAGATGGAAAGTTCGAAAGGATCACATGTACCTCTAGAAAGATCTAGGAAGAATTTCACCTTAACTATTTCATCTTGAAGATAACAGACGTCCTCCTCTCCAAATCACTGAGGGCATTTCTGCCAGAAATAAATCAATTATATTAAATGAGTGCAAAGTCAAAGAGGGTATGCAGATAACTCCTTCGGGGCTATGGACACTCAATGGCAGCGGAGCAAGGTCTGTGACATCGGGGTGACTCTGTCGGGGATATGGACGCTCGCTAGAAGCAAAGAAACACTGTAGAGAGGGAATAATGATAACTAAAATGGCCTCGATCTAGTGAATGCATTACCTGACTCTTGTCAAAAAGCGGCGTGGGTCACGATCAAGAGGAACGAAGGTGGAATAAGGGATGAACTCCATAGGCGGACCTGGATTCACAAACCCAGGGAATTGTACACGCATGGATAGGAAATAATCTGATACAAGTGAAGCCAGTTAGTTTCCCAACCAGCTTCTGCACAAGCTAAGCCTGAATGAAGGAGCATAGATTCTGCTTTTGCCTAGAGAATCTCCAATTGTTGAGCGCTCAACACACCCTAAAATATTTTATGAAATTTTTTTCTCTTTTTGGTACCACTTGTTTTCTTTTGTTTTGCTTTCTGAATTGAATTTGTTGTGTAGGGATTGTTAAGTTCATTTCCATGTCTCATCATCGATCAAGTCTGATTTGGTTGGACCTGTCAAAGTGAAACCTTTGAATCTAAAAAATAACTTGGCATTTTAACTATGAATTTGCAGCTAAAATTGTGACCCGCGCGCTTATGTTCGGCATTGGAACAATTCGAGTAGTAAAGTGACCACATAGTAACAATAATCGTTGATCACCGATGTAGCATCAACATCGATAAAAAATGAAGTAGATCTGTGTTGGTTGTTCATAAAGAAGATTCAGGAAATGGCTGATATCCCATCGACGTCGGTGAAATACGAAAGGGATAAACATTGACATGGGCCATGAAGAACCTTCGATAACCGATTATTGATGCGTTTGTTCAGGGTCGATGAAATCTCAAAATATTTAAATCATGAAAATTTTCCACATTGACATATCGTCGATCACCGATCCTCGATGCATTTTCAGCATCGACATGTTTCGAGTGGGATAATCCAGGAACACTTGTTTAAACATATCGTTGATCATCGATCCTTGATACTTTTTTGGCATCGTCAGGGTAGGACATGTTTGTTAAAACGTTTATCTAATGAAAGTCCATGATTCTGAACAACACTCTTAAACGAAGAAGCCAATATCAAACACCACGTGTCTTTGTCGTGTAGGCATTTCGTACGGCCTAGTTTCATCCCTAGTCACCTTAGGTTTTCTTGTGTCCTAGTCACACTTACAGGTCATCATTTCCACATTAGCGTTGTACGGAAAGATGGATCGACATCGGATTTTCTTCCAAGAGATATCGATGAACATTGTCTAAAGAAGAGTGCTGACTCCCTATCCACCCGTTTAAATTGGCAGAATGATGGGACATTTTCAGCACAAAATAAGATTGAATTTTGCCATTTACTAGGCCGATTAATGTTTTTCTCCACATACGTTGCTATCCCGGTGCCAATCGAATAACGGGAATTTGAAATCGTCTATGAACCACAATATATCCCACGTTTGTGCCACCAACCTACGACTGCATTTAATCTCTAGCATATTGCGGATCTGGCGACAGATTTTGTAGAACCGCACTTACACCCCAAATTGAAGAACGTATGCAACAAGGTAAGTATTCTCTCTATTTAAATCAATAAGATAGTTTTGAACCCCAACATTTTGCACACAAGTTTCTCATTTCTAAAGCATTCGAAGAAGTAAAGAGAGCGTCTCAAGAGTTGCACTTAATTCTCATAATTTCAAAACTAAGTTAAGCTAGTGTGAAGAAGAGGCATGTGTTAATTTTATCATCACAACCGTGGCCCTCGACCCTTGAACCCTACCGCAACCTTCCACCGATATGGAATAATAGACTAGACCCTAAACCCTATACCCTTGGCTCTCTACCATTACACAACCTTGGGAATTCTCTTACCTAAGATACTCAGACTGGGCTACTCGGTAGTCGCATTTTATTTTATTTATATATCAGTATTCTCTCTGCAACACAGTGTCTAACTCTGCTCTCTTTGCAGAAAAATGCCTCCAAGGAAGTCGACAACCAGACGCTTTCTAAGGGCACCAAAATTGAAGGAAGAAGAGGTCAGTGAAGGATCTTCTCTCGGCGCTACGAGGTAGTTGGAGTTTGCTACTAGAGCAGAACCAGTCATCAAAACATCAACTAAGAAATCATTTTCTCAGCCCCCTGCTTTTGGTGATACAGAAGCAAGCAATGGATGAAAGATAATGCTCCCGCAATGGGGATATTTTTTCAACATAATTAATCGAGAAGATTACCCATAATTATTCCCCACAACGACCTGAATGTAAGGGAGCTCGATGACCAGGTTTTTCTAAACATTTTGTGGTCATGCCTGCATATAGTAGCCTGCCAAACCCCATTCTTGCCCTACATTGAGACTCTGGGTTGGATAATTGATCATACAGACACAATGAAGTGCCTAGTCATTGATGAGAATGGAATATGTGTCGATGTTTTTCTCCCGACAGAGGTCCATAAATATTACAAGATGAGAGACCCGGAGGAGCGGTTAAACACAGATTTCATAGTGAAATTATTTGAATTCCATGACACCAACCGATTAATGGCCTCTTGGTGGAAGGAAGACAAGAAGTTCACAAACTGGAGCAATGGATGGTACAGGATAGCAAATATAAGGGAGCCATAATGGCTCTAATATGTTGATTATACGGGGAGAAAGATTGCGCTAAGTTCTGGGAGGCATGGATTCCCCTGGCATACACTATGGCCATATCCGGGAGTAACTTCAACTAGGGAGAAATCATCTCTAAAAAATTGAGTACCAACATACTGCATACTCAGACACCAAAGGAAGGAGAAGCGTCCGCTTTTCACATGGCTTCATATCTGCTAAACGTGATCTGTGCAAGGAATGTCTTCGTCAACATAAATATGAGTTGGCACGTCGTTGAGATACCTGTACATGTCTACTTCAACATCATGTGGGAAAAAAGGTACAAAAATTTGTATTCTCTCATCTGTGATGAATTCATAGCTCGAGTTCATTTTATTATTTTCAAGAAAGAATTCCCAAGACTGTTTATAGTAGCCAAGAAAATGATTTCAAAAGTAGGCCACTGGTACCTAGAGGAAACCATGACTTACATCAGGGTGTTCGGGGCCACCGTCACACCAAATTTACTCCCCAATCACATCCCAGACCAGCTCGTCGTAGGAGAAATCTGTTACCAGACCATCTTGCAGGGCTATAATGCCACTTTGGTTAAAGACAAGAAATGACCTTTCATACCCTATGGTTTCCATGTAGGGTTTTTCATAGTGAAGGATATTGCGCAAGATAAACAACAGGGTTTGAGATAGTTGGAATACAGATTCCCAACACGTTGATTCCGCAAACATGACTCTAAAGGCCTAGTTCTTCAGCATGCATCACGGGTCTCTTCCTGCTGGCCATACGCACATGATAAGTTTGAAGACAAGATATTTAGAGAATGTGCTCAGCACTGGGAGGAGGTACTACAGAGAAAATCTAACCCAAACATGACTAGGTTCAAAGCTATGAGTATGGATGAGCAAGTTGAAACGATAGAATTGACGGCTCAAGAAGCCCTCAGGGTTAGAGAAGAAAACATAGCAGCAGTAGCCACAGAGGCATAGAGGAGAGGGATGTTGTTATTAAAATAATCCAAAAGAGTCATCCAACAGTTCAAAAATGATCCTCAACTATTAGAACCTATGAGGATCCCCCCGGCTGACCCAATCAACATCAAAGAGGAGCTAACTGCCTTAGAATCACCCCCATGGAGGAAACCGACAATTCGAAAAATCCCAGAGTTTCGTCACCACAGGCCAGATCATCGGTGACTATTCCAACCCAACATGAGATTCCAAGAACAACAGGAGAAACGAGTGTTCCTAATACCCTTTTTGATCTAATTACTATCTATGATGATAAAGAGAGTTCGAAGGTCTCTCTTATAACTCTGATACCAATTACACAAGAGAAATAACTAGGGGGAACATATGCTCCAAATCTCAATGCATCAATTCCAAACCCTCTGCAGGGTGACCATGAGGTTGAGAGTACTTTAGACACCAAAATTCTCGACCTATCAAGGACCCCGAAAGTTAGCTCCAGGGATGAGCTAGGTTCTGGTGAACAAGAAGAGGAGTTGCAAAAGCTAGAGATAGACACCTCAACAGTCGATCACCAAGTAAGTGTTGAGCCTGTGAAAGTCTCTCCAATTAAGGTCGATACCTCACCAACCAATGAACACTAGATAGAGGTCAAGCCATTGGAATATATAGAAGTTTCTCCTGTCAAAGAAGCACAAGAGTCGGTCCTAGAGAAAATATATATGGAAGGAAGCCTGGGAAACACTTTGACCTGGGGAGACCAAAAAATACCTTAGCCCATTTATGAGGTCGCTAATATACAGGCAATTTCTTACGACAAGAAGAGGAAATCCATAATTAGGAGAACAACCAATAAAAGGAGGCTCACGCTGGATAACGTGATTCTCATCACCACATAAGAGAAGTTGTTCAGCACAGAAAATGGAAAGACATATAAGCTAATTGGTGCAGGGATGGATATCATTGATGCCACAGTGGATCGATCAAAGTGATATGAAAATGATTTGGCCACCGCAAGCAAGGAGCTAGACCATCTGTGTCATCTGGAAAAATATTACCAAGACTCAACACAAGCAACAATTTTTCTAAAGAGTGAATTTCGAGGTGCATATGCAGAATTCAAGAGCGAAAGACATCTCTTCACTGCATGTGTAGCCGATTTTCAGGAACACACTCTCATGGCACTAGTAACCTGTAAATATGTGGAGAGATGGTATGAAAAGGCATATCGGGCTGTAGAATGAATCGATTATATCAACGTAGTACAAAAAGGTCGAGACACAGAGGAGCATGGAATCCGAGTGCTGAGGGATAACATTATCTCTCGGATCAGGAAGGCAGCCCAATACTGGGTAAGTATGGCCCGGGAACCTCAACGAAAGATACAGGAGAAGTGGGATGAGTGCAAAAGAAGCTGGGAAAATATCAATCAGAAGATGAAATACATTGGCCTCCCAGAGTTCAGCTCACCCGAAGACTTTGTCGACTTGCATGGCATAGTCAAACAATATTTAGAATAGGACTCAGCATGGGAAGTAGAGATCGCGCAGGTGGCTAGCATGACACCGGGCCAGGTGTGGAAGTTTATGGAACATCCGATTAAGGCTCGTGAAGTTCTACAACATTTAAGTGCCAAAGTGATCAAATATAGAGAACGATCGATAGAGGTGAAGGAAACCCTTTCATCCCCGATGGACCATCACATATTCCCATATGATAACACATGCGAGGATATCTTCGTCAAGTGGTCAGAAGACGAGAAGAGGCATCCACTCTAGTAGAACCACTAGATGATCTCAAGGGAACAAAGAGATAAAGCGCCACATGTCACACTTTTGTTTTACTTAACACAAAATTTTAGCACCTATTTTAAGTTAGTGATTCTTTATAAATAGGAGGATCGACCCTTTGGGATAGGTCGATGGTTTTGGGTAAGGACCCTCTTTTGATAATTGTAAAGAATTATTTCGGAGCAACATTAATTAAGAAGTTATGTTTAGAACCAGAGACAAATTTTATTTTCATCAAAGGCGTTATGTGATTGGATTGGGGAGGAACTACTTTCATCTTTAAATTCAATAGTTGATGTTGTAACAAGTAAGAGTTTCTTAATCTATTGATCAACTATATTTTTCAATACTTTAACAGTTCTTTTTTTCTAAATGATGAAAAGATAATCAGTGTGTTAATATGTGATTGATGGTAGAGCTAAGGAAAATATTTTTCTTGCACTCATCTTATTGCATGTGTATTTTATTTCAATAATTGTATCTCAGTTAGTGTGAAATACCAACAAGTTAGCATATTGGTACTAGACTTGTACTAGGTGTGAATATCATTGTCTGCACGCTAGAGCACGAGGGTTATCCCAGGCTCAACCTTCTTCAACAGTTAAGAATCCCCTCTATCATTTGGTTTATACCATCACCCCTTACTTTATCAAACTCATATAATAAAATTAAAGACAAAAAGAGAAATGTTTAATATGAAGAAAGATATCATGTCAATCACTAAGTAAATCCCATCGATAAATTGGCTAGATCGAAATATATGGAGAACCATTCCACCCATCAAACACTGCAGAGCCTAATTGGGCCTCTAAGGTGAGTTTGGTTCCTATTGTTGAGTTAAAGGGACATCA
>ML874408.1:8422-18993 GCA_009831015.1 Picea engelmannii | reverse complement strand
GTAAATTTGAAGTAGGAAGCTCTACTTGTAGCATGATTCCATGGTGGGAAATGGTGTGTTCCTTTTGGAATATATCACCAATGACTACCTCAATCTCTTGATCCCATTCCCTTTTTTGAGTGAGTGGCATTCACTGAGTCGCAGATTTCATATTTTTCTCACACTACAAAATGCCTTCTCTAGCATATACTTGTCGCCTTTCCCATTGCAACATTAACATGTCGTAGAAACAAGTGTCAAAGCACTTAGACTATGTGAGTTGGGTGGGATCGAATATTATGATCATAAAACTTTGGAGAGGTATAGAAAATGCATTCACTTTATTGATAACCTTGGCCAACAAAATCAACAACATGTCAAGAACAATGGTCAATGAAGATAAAAATAATTCAATATTTGTGGAGGGGTTTTCATGTCGAAACAAAAAACCATGTCAAATATATGTTTTCATCAAACTAAAAGTATCAAATGCTCAATTCCTACAAGGAGATTGATTCCAAGGCTCAAAATATGAAGGCAAAAAATATGTTATTGCAACTAAAAGTGGTAGTACCCATGGAGTTGTATCGGTATATAAATGACACCTCTATGTCCCTATTGTCCAAGGTGGGAATTGACCTTGAGACTTATTGTATAGCAACACAAAGGCCAAACCAACTACCCCAATAAGGAATCACACTCCTCTGTTGTTCAAAAAAATTACTAACTTGGTCAAAAGTCATCATTACGAGAGAATACATAAGGAAACATTCTTTAGTTGATATGGGTAAAGGTAAGAGAAACAACTAAAACAAGCATTTATGGCTTGTTATCTGATGAAGGAGCATCTCCCATGTCAAGCGAGCCAGTGCAGAAGGCAAGAGACAACTGGACACACACCAGCACAAATTTTGAAATTTACCTTGGGATGGTTGTGCGAAGATAAATGTAACAATTTAATGAAGTGCACTTGTGTGATGTAATCGGGACCTTGAGCCATACGCTCTTGTCCTTAGTAGGTAGGAGGCATTTAAGATAGTTAATGCAGGTAGATAGGATTTAATTCTAGATTAGACTATTTGAGAGAGCAAGAGGGAAACAGGATATAGACACCCTCATTGTGCATTGTAACATTATTCTAGAGGAAGAAGAGCAAGAGCATGCAGAGAGCTATGTAAGAACATCCATGTACAGATATTTGAATTAATAGAAGAGCTGATTCAAATTCATGGTTTTGTGTATGTTCTTTGTGTATTGATGTTATGCTCATGAATGTTTGCTTCCTGTCATACATTTGCTTTATATGCTGTGTATATGATTTCATGTTTGAGTTTGAAGTCTGAAAGGGTGAAGGAATGAGTTTCAATTGTTTCTTTATCTGAGCAAGAGTTCCTGCAAGGAGTGCAGTTGAAGTTGTCCGCAAGGAGTGCATTCACA
Source organism: Picea engelmannii (assembly GCA_009831015.1). Taxonomy (NCBI): domain Eukaryota; kingdom Viridiplantae; phylum Streptophyta; class Pinopsida; order Pinales; family Pinaceae; genus Picea; species Picea engelmannii. The sequence goes on along the minus strand of ML874408.1, from coordinate 17,577 downwards.
AAAAGGCTCAGGTAGTTTAGCTTTTGTTCTCATTCACCCACAAGTGCAGAAAGGCATAGGAGTCATGCAAGGAGTGCATAGGCCAAAGGAAGTTCAGGGTTGTGAACCTGAGTAAGTGTTGAAGGACTGTTGCTGCAAGTGTGCACATAGTCGAAGTATTCAAGCACTTGAAAGTGTTTGAAGGTTGTCACAAGGAGTGTAAGCAAGAGGTTCCTTTATGAGAACTTTAAGCCATGGAAAATCTCAGGAGGTATAGAACCTTCGAGTAAACACCAAGACAAGCACAGGGAGGTTGTGTGAAGTAGTGTTTAAATAGACATTGCAGGTTTGTGTGTAGGTAGACATGTTCCACGGAGGAACACTTGAGCCTTTTCATAGATTTCATTAAAGATGGACGGACGGTTGGTATCCTCCGAGGAGGATTCGCGATATCCCGTGAGTCATCAGATCTCAAGGAAGTGCAGGGGAGATACTACAAGTATCCCCGAGAGGTTAAAAACTCAGGAGGAGTAGGGTCGTTGATCCGAGTCATAAAAGTACCGCTGGATCTGCTCGTGGATTCACATATCGGGATTTCGGGGATTGAAACTCCGTAATATTGTAAAGGGAGTCACGAAATCGTGATACACGATATCCCGATGACTACGAGAACGGTGTGAGGCCATAGGAATCAGAAAGCAGACAGGTGGCACATCGTATGTCGAGATTTCATGAGTAGAAGGACTGAGAACTTGGTGTCAAGGGTCACAAAGCGCAAGGACATGAGAGGCGGCGAAGTGGTGAGAAGACCAGGAGCCATCCATCTGAGGAGGACAGGTGGTAGAGATCGAGAGGTCTCACGAACTCATAAGTTCACAAGGTGAGAGACCAAGCATTGGGTACTCCAAGTCAGGAAGACGCGAGGAGCGAGGAAGAAGGATAGTCGTTGGATCTGGGTCGTAGGAGGACCGTTGGATCGGAAACCCCATCGCCTATCGCGCATTCGGGGGTTCGGAGGTTGAGAAGGGTCACTTTTGACATCATAAGTTGCGAAGTGCTGAGAGCCGAGGCTCGTGTGGACATGTGGCAGAGCCATAAGGTGAGACCTGCATGGTTGACGGGTGGACACGTGTTGCCTGGAGAAAGGAGTCAACACTTCGTTGAATTCTCACATATCGGGGATTCGTGGGATAAGATTGTGAAGGCTCGACGCTTCAACATGCGAGGTTATGAATAGAAAAAAGCGTCAAGGGAGGAGTCAACCCAGCGTTGACCTATCGCGTCTTGGGAGATCGTAACAGGAGGGCACGAGAGTTCAACTCATGAACTCATGAAGGTGTGAGTTGCAACAGGCACTGACATTTAAGCCCTACCCTATGGTTACATGTGGAGAGGGCACTCACAAGGAAAGGAGCCATAACCATATCGTCGATTCATGTATCGCAAGATTGGGAAGGAAGATTCAGAAGCTTCGATTCATGAACTAGCCAGATCACGAGAATTAGTCCAATCTCCTGATTGTAAAGAGGAGATCCCGTGGAGAGGTTGTTGTGGGAATGGATTTCCCAATAGGGAAATAGAAGAGCCTTAGTGTTCTTCGGGCCAGTAGAGAATAGAAGATCCTGTGAGCGGACGTGCTTGCGAGCGCGCCTGCATCAAGTGGTATAAGAGATTAGAAAAGATTATTTGCGCTTTGTAGCAGGGGAATTTTCCATGCTTCCAAGGAGAAGAGATAGACAATCACCCGATCCAGAGGAGGAAAGGGAAATGTCCAGAGGAAGCGGTAGACAAGTGCAGAATCTAGAAGTAGAAAGAGATCTGCATAACATACACGCCAGACTTGTGGACATGGAGATAAGACAAAAACGCTCAGCTGATGTAGGAGATATGGGTGAGTCTGAAAGTGAAGATGATGTTGGACATGGAGAAGAACAAGTCACAGTAGAAGATGCAACAAATGAATGCTTGATTAAAGCTATTGCAAGGATGGGCGCAAAGGCGAAGATGGGCATTCCATTTTATGAGGGAAATCTGGATGTAGAAGAACTTCTAGACTGGATTAGAGATCTAGACACATACTTTGACTATGAAGATGTCGAAGAGGACAAGAAGGTCAAGCATGCCGTCACGAGATTAAAAGGACATGCAGCCTTGTGGTGGGATGAACTACAAGCGGATAAGCATTGCCAAGGCAAACAGAAAATTAAGAGCTGGGACAGGATGATTACAAAGATGAAAGAAAAATTCATCCTCAGAGATTACCAAATTTCTCTGTTCAAGAGAATGCAGAACCTGAGACAGAAGATGATGACAGTAAAGGAGTATACTAAATAATTTTACAGGTTGAATATCAGGGCAGGTCATCATGAAAGCAATGATGAAAAAGTTGCCAGATATATGAATGGTCTGAGATATGAGATTCAGGATGATATGAGTATGGTGAACATATGAATGGTGGAAGATGCTTATCATATGGCTCTGAAAGCTGAGGAGAAGCTGAGCCGAAAGCAGAGTCAAAGAGGCCGAGGCAGAAGTCATCCCAGAGGCAAATCAGTTGCCCAAGAAAGAACCCAAAAGCCCAGGGATGACTAGAAGAAACCTCAGACACGAATGGACAGAGGTGGAAGCTCACAGAGAGGGCCATATGTTGGACAGAGAAGGAAACATAATGAGCAGAGAGGAGGATATGCTGATAATAACACTTTTCCCCATACCAGAGGTAGAGGAAGAAGAAGAGGTGGAGTAATCACATGCTTCACATGCGGAAAAAATTGGCACAAGTCTTATGAGTGTCCAGATAAAAAGAAATATGGAGGAGAAGCTCACATCACCGAAGCACAGAGGTGATATGTTGAAGAAGAAGACACTGAAGGTGGAAGATCGTTGATGATGTGAAAAGTCCTTTTGACACCAGAGAAAGAGGTGAAAAGTTCATTCCAAAGGACCAGAATTTTTAGGACTGCTTGCAAGACCAAGGACAGAGTGTGGAAGGTCATTGTGGACAGTGGTAGCACAGATAATCTCGTTTCAACTGAGATGGTAGACAAGTTGGCACTGGAGATGATCGAACATCCGAGTCCATATAAAGTTTTGTGGCTACAAAAGGGACATCAGGTAAATGTCACTAAACAATGTTTAGTTGAATTTAAGATAGGAGGATATAATGATAAGATATCATGTGATGTCATTCCTATGGATGTTTGTCATCTATTGTTGGGTAGGCCATGGAAATATGATAGAAATGTGATTCATGATGGGAGAATGAACACATACACCCTGGAGAAGAATGGGAGGACACACATGTTGCGTCCAATAAAGGATAAGGAGGTGAAACCGGAAGTGAGCAACACAATACTTCTCATGAGTGGGAAGGAACTTCTTACAAAGTTTAGGAAGAAGGAGGATCCACAGTTCATTGTGGTCAGAAAGCCGAGGATTCTTCTGACTAGCAGAAGGATGGATGATCTACCAGAAGAGGTTCATGAAATGCTGGAAGAGTTCGCTGACATTGTAGTGGACAAATTACCTCATTCGTTGCCACCAATCAGAAGTGTGAGTCATCACATTGATCTCATCCCAGGAGCCAGTTTTCCAAGCAAAGCCACGTATAGGGTGACTCCATAGGAGAATGAAGAAGTTAAAAGGAAAGTCTAGGATTTGTTGGACAAAGGATTAGTCAAGGAAAGATTGAGTCCATGTGTTGTTCCAACAATACTCAGTCTGAAGAAAGACAGAGGCTAGAGGATGTGTATTGACTCAAGGGAAATTAACAAGATAACCATCAGGTACAGATTTCCATTGCCAAGGATGGATGATCTGATGGATTTCTTGAGTGGAGAAAGGTATTTTTCAAATATTGATTTGAAAAGCGGTTATCACCAAATCCGCATGAGAGAGGGTGATGAATGGAAGATAACATTCAAGACAAACTAGGGTTTGTATGAATGGCTTGTTATGCCATATAGCTTAACAAATGCGCCAAGTACCTTCATGAGGTTGATGAATGAATTCCTGAAGGAGTTCATCAGGAAATTTGTCATTGTGTATTTGGATGACATACTGGTTTTTAGTAAAACGATAGTGGAGCATCTAAAGCATTTGGCTACAGTGATGCAGAAATTACAGAAGGAGAAGTTGTTGATAAATATGAAAAAATCCTCGTTCATGAGGACATAAATCATTTACTTGGGGTTTGTTATTTCAGCAAATGAGTTGAGGATGGATACAGATAAGGTGGAGGTAATTAAGAATTGGCCATCACCGAGGAATGTATTCGAGGTGAGGAGTTTTCATGGATTGGCTAGTTTCTACCAAAAGTTCATCAGGAATTTCAGTGGAATTAGTGCAGCGATGATGGACACAGTGAAGAAAATACACAAATATTTTCACTAGATAGAAGAAGCCGAAAAGAGTTTCAACTTGTTGAAGAGGAAGATCACGGAACAACCAATTTTGGTGTTGCCGGATTTCCAAAAGACATTTCAGGTGAAATGCGATGCAAGCGGATTTGCAATCAGGGTGGTCTTGAGTTAGGAAGACAGGCCGATCGCATATTTCGGTGAGAAGATGACTAAGGAAAAAGTGAAGTACTCCACATATGATAAAGAATTCTATGCTATCATACAGGCATTGAAGAAATGGAGGCATTACTTGATCCTGAAAGAATTTGTCTTGTATAGTGACAACCATGCACTACAATTTGTCACTCAACAGGAGAAGTTGAATCAGAAGCATGTCAAATGGGTTGAGTTTATGAAAAATTTCACATTTGTGATAAAACATATTTCTGGTATTGCTAACAAAGTTGTTGATGCTTTGAGCAAGAAGTGTTTGTTGTTGCAGGAGTTCCGAGTCAAAACGCTGGGTTTTGATGATCTCAGGGACATGTACGCCAAAGATCAAGATTTTAAAGAGGTATATGAAGCGGATAAGAATCCAGTTCCCAGAGACAGAAGCCCGTGGATAGAATACATGATCCAGGAAGGATTGTTGATCAGAGGCAATCAACTGTGTATTCTGAAATGCTCCATGAGGGAGAATCTGTTGAAGGAGAAACACAGTAGAGGATTGGCAGGGAACTTTGGTCACGACAAAACATTTGAAAAGCTGAGAGAATCATACTTTTGTCCAGGAATGCGAGCAGATGTCAAGAGATTCATGGACAAATGCAAAATTTGTCAGCATTCGAAGAGAAGAAAGAAGAATGCAGGGTTTTATCAACCATTTCCCATACCAGAGAGGCCGTGGGATGCAATTAGCATGGATTTTGTGTTTGGTTTGCCAAGAACACAAAGAGGTTATGATTCAATCTTTGTGGTGGTGGATATATTTTCCAAGATGGAACACTTTATTCCATGTCAGAAAAATAGTGACGCAACTCACATTGCGAACCTGTTTTTCAAAGAGGTCATTCGACTTCATGGGTTGCCAAGGAGCATAGTTTCAGACAGAGATACGAAGTTCATAGGGCATTTCTGGAGAACCTTATGGAAGAATTTGGGAACTAACTTGTTATTTAGTTCGGCTTATCATCCTTAGATGGATGGACAGATAGAAGTGATAAACAAAAGTCTGGAAGATTTGCTGAGAAGCTTGGTGACAGAGCACCACAACAGTTGGGACAATATATTGCCACAGGCAGAGTTTGCGTATAACGACTCAGTGAACAGAAGTACAGGACATAGTCCATTTCAGATTTTTTATGGCATACAGCCGAGGGGAATTTTTGAATTGAGGGATTTAGAAAAGAATGCAACTAGGAGGACTAGTGCAGAAGATTTCATAGAAGCGATGAAGGAACTTCACAACTGAGTGAAGGAGCGGTTGCAGAATTCAAGTCAGGAGTATAAGAGGAGAGCAGATCAACACAGAAGACAACTTCAATTTGAAGTTGGTGACTTGATTTTAGCACATCTGAGAAAGGAAAGGTTTTCGAGAGGAACATATAATAATTTGAAGATGAAGAAGATCGGGCCATGTAGGGTCTTGAAGAAAATTGGAGAAAATGCTTATGAGATTGAATTACCCGATGGGATTGGAATTTCTCCAATATTCAACGTCTCAAATTTATACCCATACAAAGATGAGGAAGCAAGAACAAATGATGAACAATCAGAGGCTCAGTGGCGAAAGCAGATGCCAGTTTCAGATAAGCCACAGATGGAGCAGATACTGGATAAACGAGTGGGTAAGATGACCAGGCGAAAGCAATACTTTGAGTATCTAGTTAAATGGAAGAACCATCCAATTGAAGATGCCAGCTGGGAGAATGAAGGGGAAATACAGAAGCATGGACAGACCATGCAGGAGCTCATGGATAGGAGCCCATGAAAATTTTCAAGCGAGGGAGTATGATGCAGGAGAATCTCCCATGTCAAGTGAGCCAGCACGGAAGGCAAGAGACAACTGGACACATGCCAACACAAATTTTGAAATTTACCTTGGGATGCTTGCACGAAGATAAATGTAGCAATTTAATGAAGCGCACTTGTGTGATGTAATTGGGACCTTGAGCCATACGCTCTCGTCCTTAGTAGGTAGGAAGCATTTAAGATAGTTAATGCAGGTAGATAGGATTTAATTCTAGGTTAGACTGTTTGAGAGAGCAAGAGGGAAATGGGATATAGACACCCTCATTGTGCATTGTAACATTATTCTGGAGGAAGAAGAGCAAGAGCATGCAGAGAGCTATGTAAGAACATCCATGTACATATATTTGAATTAATAGAAGAGCTGATTCAAATTCATGGTTTTGTGTCTGTTCTCTGTGTATTGATGTTATTCTCATGAATGTTTGCTTCCTTTCATACATTTTCTTTATATGATGTGTATATGATTTCATGTTTGATTTTGAAGTCTGAAAGGGTGAAGGAATGAGTTTCAATTGTTTCTCTATCTGAGAAAGAGTTCATGCAAGGAGTGTAGTCGAAGTTGTCTACAAGGAGTGCATTGACAAAAAGGCTTAGGTAGTTTAACTTTTGTTCTCATTCACCCATAAATGCATACAGACATAGGAGCCGTGCAAGGAGTGTGCAGTCCAAAGGAAGTTCAACGTTGTGAACCTGAGTAAGTGTTGAAGGACTGCTGCTGCAAGTGTGCGCAGAGTTGAAGTATTCAAGCACTTGAAAGTGTTTGAAGGTTGCCGCAAGGAGCGCAAGCAAGAGGTTCCTTTCTGAGAACTTGAAGTCGTGGAAAAGCTCAGGAGGTATAGAACCTTTGAGTAAACATCAAGACAAGCACAGGGAGCTTGTGTCGGGAAGTGTTTAAACAGACATTGCAAGTTTGCGTGCAGGTAGACGTGTTCCACGAAGGAACACTTGAGCCTTTTCGCAGATTTCATTAAAGACAGATGGACGGTTGGTATCCTCCGAGGAGGATTCACGATATCTCGTGAGTCATCAGATCTCAAGGAAGTGCAGGGGAGATACTTCAAGTATCCCTGAGAGGTTAAAAACTCAGGAGGAGCAGGGTTGTTGATCTAAGTCATAAAAGGACCGCCGGATCTGCTCGTGGATTTGCATATCGGGATTTCGAGGATTGAAACTCCGTAATATTGAAAAGGGAGTCGTGAAATCGCGATACACAATATCCCGACGACTATGAGAACAATGTGGGGCCACAAGAGTCGGCAAGTGGACATGTGGCACATCGTATGTAAGGATTTCGTGAGTAGAAGTACTGAGAACTTGGTGTCAAGGGTCATGAAGCACGAGGACACGAGAGGCAGCAAAGTGGAAAGAAGACAAAGAGTCATGCATCTAAGGAGGATAGGTGGCAGAGATCGAGAGGTCTCACGGAATCAGAAGTTCGCAAGGTGAGAGACCAAGCATTGGGTACTCCAAGTCGGGAAGACGTGAGGAACGAGGAAGAAGGATAGTCGTTGGATTTGGGTCGTAGGAGGACCGTTGGATCGGAAACCCCATCTCCTATCGTGCATTCGGGGGTTCAGAGGTTGAGAAGGGTCACTTTCGACATCAGAAGTCATGAAGTGCCGAGAGCCGAGGCTCGTGTGGACACGTGGCAGAGCCATAAGGTGAGACCTGCGTGGTTGACGGGTGGAGACGTGTTGCCTGGAGAAAGGAGTCAACACTTCGTTGAATTCTCACATCTCTGGGATTCGCGGGATAAGAGTGTGAAGGCTCGATGCTTCAACCTACGAGGTTGCAATTAGCGAAAAGTGTCAATGGAGGAGTCAACCCGGCGTTGACCTATCGCGTCTCGGGAGATCGTAACAGGAGGGCACGAGAGTTCAATTCATGAACTCACGAAGGTGCGAGTTGCGAGAGGCACTGACATTTAAGCCCTAGCCTATGGTTACATGTGGGGAGGGCGCTGACAATGAAAGGAGCCATAACCGTATCGCCGGTTCGGGTATCGCAAGATTGGGAAGGAAGAGTCGGAATCTTCGACTCACGAACTAGCGAGATCGCGAGAATTAGTCCGATCTTCTGATTGTAAAGAGGAGATCCCGTGGAGAGGTTGTTGTGGGTACGAATTTCCCAATAGGGAAATAGAAGAGCCTTAGTGTTCTTCGGTCCGGTAGAGAAGAGAAGATCTTGTGAGCAGACGTTCTTGCGAGCACACCTGCATCATTATCTAAACTTGATATTCTTAGTTGGACCACTTGTGTGACAGTCTCTTTGATCCAAAGATGTAAATGAAGAATTAGTAATGACTAATCAAACCAATGTAAGCATATTCATTGGTTCCATGAATAAATAGTAAAGGACAACCCTGTCAAGATTAAATAACAATATTTTTGAAGACCTCTATATATTTGACAATCAACAATATTCGATCGATGGTCAATTCCTAGATATATGTATGATCTAAATGTCAATATGATTACAACCCAATAGAATAGGTTTAGGTTTATCTAGGATTCAACATCTCATATATTGTTTTCTTAAAAACAAAAACTTCAAAAAAATGTTTTAATTCTTCCTTCTTTGGCTTTCACATGGCATTGATTAAACATACAATTATTATACTAAGAAGAATTAGGGACATTAATTGATACTTATAACTCTCAATCTAATTATATTATGGATAACACTAAGGACATTTTTCATTGGAGTGGTTAAGGTTGGATCTACATGGTTTGATGTTCTAAGGGTAGTGTTACCCATTATTGTTTGTTGATATGGAATCATTGAGTTGTTTGCATGGACTGCAAA
>ML874407.1:7938-18993 GCA_009831015.1 Picea engelmannii | reverse complement strand
AAATAACACGGATTCTGTAGGCATTGATAGCCCAACCAAGTTCAGAGGTCTTCGACAAATATAAGAAACAACTGCAATAGTTGCAAAGTAAGACCCACCGTAACATGAGAAAGTGTTGAATTTGAATGGTACGGGGGTCAACAACAGCAAGGAGCAATTGTGGTTCTCTCTGTGTCGTCTGAGACCTCTCATTTGAAAGGTAATGAGATTCAAGATACTTTCGCCCTTCTGGAAACTGTGTTGATGTCGACAAAAAGGGTGACACAACTCTAAGAAGCAAAGTGCTTCGTGAAATCTTCTAGGTGAGGTTAGGAACTGAGGAGGTACATGGACGAAATCAAGATGGATGGAGACTCAAGACTTCCCTTGGTTGGGGGTATGTGTGAGGTATAAGTGGCCGCAACCGTTCAACTAGGTCTAGTGTCAGGGGGACAACAAGATAGGGGATAAGTTGTGCCAGAGGTGGGACAAAGTGAACAAACTTAGAGGGTAGAGGTAAGTGACCTGTGGGATACTTAGAGTATATGTATGATGTCAACAGGGGTAGATGATAAAGAGTGCCCCAACCAAGGGCAACATGGGTTGTGTTAGCCAAAAAAGGGGAGAAGGTCGTCAAAGGTGACGACAAAAGGATATGTAAATGCGGGAGACAAAGGCTTTTTACAATGTACCAAATAAATAAAGAATCAGCTAGGATGAGTGTAAAAATATAGAAACGGGCGCCCCAATGTAATATGGTTGGGTCGGTTAGGGCGCAATTTGCTTGGAGAACTGGTGGAGGGTGGGGGCCCCATGGGTGGGTTTCTGTATGAGGTAGGTGAAATGAAGGGAAATTTGCAAAGGGGAAAACTGATTGTGAATGAAATGGAGGGTTCATGATACTGCGGAGGTGCAGTCAAAATAGAACCTTAAAGAGATAATCTGGGAGTCCAGTGGGAAAGATAACAAAATGAGGAGAAGGAGTATGTGGATGATTCGAGACATGATGTAAGACTATCAGGAATACCATCCCTAAAGGGTTTGAAAAATAGCATGAGTGTCAAAGTGAAAAAGGGTTCTATGAATGGGACAACTCATGTGGGGGAGAGTGCTACCAGGTGACAGTACCTAAGATGAAATGGAGGTGTTGGTACTGCAGAGCCGTAGATGGGGATCCTAAAGGTAAATTTCAGAGGGTGTGACTGGAGATGCAATTGATATTCAGAGGGAATGATTACATGCCAATTGATGCAGGAGCATCACCAACATCAAACGAGCCAGTGCGGAAGATAATGGACAGATAGACAAGCACCAACACAAATTTTGAAATTCCCTTGGATTGATGCACCATCTTAAATGAAGTCATTTAAGAAGAGATGCACTTGTGTAATATAATCATACCTTGAACGTCCCTCTCTCGTCTGAAGTAGATGGAGGCATTTACATTGAGATGAAATAGGTAGATAGAATTTAATATTAGATTAGACAGTTTTAGAAAGAAAAAGGGAAACGGGATATAGACACCCTCATTATGTATTATAACATGATTATTGAGCAGGAAGAAGAGCAAGAGAATGCAGAGAGTTGTGTAAGAACACCCATGTACAATTATTTGGATTAATAGAAGAAGTTGATTCAAATTCATGGCATTGTGTTGTTCTCTGTGTATGTGTGTTGATTGATAGGCTCATGAATGTTTGCTTCCTGGTATACATTTTATTTTACATGTTGTGTATGTGATTTCATGGTTTGAGTTTGAAGTCTGGAAGGAAGAAGGAATGAGTTTAAATTGTTTCTCTGTCTGAGAAAGATTCCTGCAAGGAGTGCAGTTGAATTGTCCGCAGGGAGTGCGTTGACAAGGAGTTCAGAGGGTTGTCTCTGAAAGCTCAGGAGAGGTAGCGGTTGTTCTCATTTCCTCAGGGTACAGTTAGGCACAGGAGCCGTGAAAGGAGTGCGCAGGCCAAGGAGAGACTCGGAATTGTGAATCAGAGTGAAGAATTCAAGGACTTCTGTTGCAAGTGTGTGCAGAGTCGAAAGAACTCAACACTAGGAAGTGTTTGAGAACTATCGCAAGGATTGCGTGCAAGAGTCTTCTTGAAGACTCAGAGGTGTGTGGAAGCTTAGGAGGGATAAGGTTTTCAAGCTCGTCGAAGAGAAGCACCGGAAGTTTGTGCTGTGGAGTCTTTAAAACAAGCATTGCACAGTTGCACCGCAGGCGGACAAGGTTTTCATAGAAGAATACTGGGTTCATTTCGTGGAATCATCAAAAGGAAGAGATCGACGGTCAGGATCTTGTGGAGAGGATTTGCAAAATCCCACCAGCCATTGGATCTCCCAAAGAAGCAAGGAGGTTACAACTGCATTTGGAGTTCAAGCTCTAGGAGTCGTGAGCCGTTGGATCATTGACCAGTTACTCGTCAGTCATCCAACCTAACAGGATTTGCACAAGGTTTAAACCCTCCTGAGCAGAGTAAGAACCCCGAGGAGCAGTGAGATATCGAGGCATCAAGGTTCAGGAAATTGGAAGTACCGTGGATAAGAGGTCGGGGAAGTCCATTGTGAAAATTTCGACGAGTTCAGAGTCATCCATCTGTCGGGACAGGTGGCAGGATTGAGAGTCCATCGGTATTTCGGAGCTTCAGAAGACAAGAGTCTGAGACCTGTTGAACCTCAAAATGGTGAAAGGATCATAGTTGTAGGATCTCAGGGAGGACACGTGTCATGTGTTCATCTAGATCGGGGATGTGGTCATCGAAATTCAGGTAAGTGAGTGTTTATGGTTGTGTAAAGTGCCGAAGTCTGAGGTTCAATCTGAACTATCCATCACTTGGGACATGTGTCAGAAATCCGAAGAGAGTCAGGGATCGACGTTTCATAGGTCCTGAGGACAGGATACTCTCACAAGTCGAAACCACGAAGTCTGATTTTCCGACAAGAGGAGAGTTCTGTGTGGGGCCAGCTGACATCGTCTCATCGTAACAAGGGAATCAGGAATTGCTAGGCTGAAAACCCTGAAGCATACAAGAACCATCCATCCTTGAGGACGCGTGGCTGAGATCGAAGTGATCGGGAAATCATCAATCATGAAATCGAGGATTCAAAGGCCAAATCATTTCAACAATTGAAGTCGCGAAACCCCGAGGGAGATCTGGAGCCATTGATCTCAGTGAATGATCACCGTTGTTGATTTTGGTTACAGTGGAAGGGAATCCTCATGATGTCATATCAGGGATTAGCGAGTCGGGAGATCGGGGATTCCGTGGGTGAGAGATTTAATACACTTCAATACTCGAAGCCTCGAATCCCGATAGGGAATATGACTGCGATCATATAAGAGGAGGTCGTGTGGACTAAACGCATAGCCTGGAGGATAAGGAAACAAAGGAGCACATCAGGATATTAGAGATTGGGAAATCGAGAACCAAAGGGTTGAGACATCAGGAGTTTGAAAACCCTGAAAACCTGATTTTCTATTCTTCTGTCGCCGAAGAGAATAGTGACCGACCTAAAGGTTGTAAGGTGTTGAAAACGACCTGTGGGTCAAATTCAAAGGATATTCCAATGGGAATCGAAAGAGCCATTCCGGCTCGAGGGAGGAAATTGAACGATCCTTAAGACCGGGAGGTCAGGCGCGAGACCTGCTGAGGTAGGTGCCCAGGTGGATGTCGTCAAGTGGTATCAGAGCTTAGAAAATCTTCTTTGCTTTTTGTAGCAGGAAGAAAGGAAGATTCACCATGCCTCCAAGGAGAAGAGATAGACAATCACCCAATCCAGAGGAGGAAAGGGAGACGTCCAGAGGAAGGGGTAGACAAGTGCAGAATCCAGAATTAGAAAACGATTTGTATAACATTGGCGCCAGACTTGTGGACATGGAGATAAGACAAAGGCGCACAGCTGATATAGGAGTTATCAGTGAGTCTGAAAATGAAGATGATGTTGGACATGAAGAAGAAGAAATCATAGCAGAATATGCAGCAAGTGAACGCTTACTTAAAGCTGTTACCAGAATGGGTGCAAAGGCGAAGATGAATATTCCAGTTTATGAGGGAAATATGGATGCCGAAGAACTTCTAGACTGGATTAGAGCCCTGGATACTTATTTCGACTATGAAGATGTCGAAGAAGAAAAGAAAGTCAAGCATGCTATCACGAGATTAAAGGGACATGCAACATTGTGGTGGGACGAACTACAAGCGGATAGGCATTGCCAAGGCAAGAAAAAAATTAAGAGCTGGGACAGGATGATTGCAAAGATGAAGGAAAAATTCATCCCCAGGGATTACTAGATTTCTTTGTTCTGGAGAATGCAAAACCTGAGACAGAAGTGGATGACAGTAAAGGAATATACTGAAGAGTTTTACAGGTTGAATATCAGGGCAGGCCATCATGAAAGCAATGATGAAAAAGTAGCCAGGTATATGAATGGCCTGAGATAGGAGATTCAAGATGAGATGAGCATGGTAACCATCCGAATGGTGGAGGATGCTTATCATATGGCTCTAAAATCAGAAGAGAAACTGAGCCGAAAGCAGAGTCAAAGAGGCCAAGGAAGAAGTCATCCCAGGGGAAAATCACTTGCCTGGGACAAATATCAGAAGCCCAAGGAGGATTGGAAGTTCAGGTCTGAGCCTAAATACAAAAGAACTGAGAGAGGTGGAAGCTCACAGGGAGGGAAATATGCTGAACAACGAGGGCATCATACTGAGCAAAGAGGAGGGTATGCTGACAATAATACTTATCCTCGTACCAGAGGTAGAGGAAGAGGAAGAGGTGGAGTAATCACATGCTTCACATGTGGAAAGAATGGACACAAGTCTTATGAGTGTCCAGAGAAAAAGAAAGAGGGTGGAGAGACTCACATCGCCAAAGCATAGAGGCAAGATGTGGAGGCAGAATATGCTGAAGGCGGAAGATCGGTGGTGATACGAAAGGTTCTTTTGACGTCGGAGAAGGAGGTGGAGAATTTAGTGCAAAGAAACAGTATTTTTTGGACTGCTTGCAAAACCAAGGATAGGGTGTGCAAGGTCATTGTGGATAGTGGAAGCACCGATAATCTCGTTTCAACCAATATGGTAGAAAAGCTGGAGCTGGGGATGATTGAACATCCAAGTCCATATAAAGTTTCATGGCTACAAAAAGGACATCAGGTAAATGTCACTAAACAGTGTTTAGTTGAGTTTAAGATAGGAGGATATAATGATAAGATCTTGTGTGATGTTATTCCTATGGATGTTTGTCATCTATTACTGGGTAGACCATGGAAATATGATAGAAATGTAATTCACTATGGGAGGATGAATACATATACCTTAGAAAAGAATGGGAGAACTCATATGTTGCTTCCAATTAAGGATAAGGAAGTAAAACCGAAAGTAAGAAACATTGTACTTCTCATGAGTGGGAAGGAACTTCTTACAGAAGTTAAGGAGAAGGAGGAATCGCAATTCATTGTGGTCAGGAAGCCAAGGATTGTTCTGACTAGCACAAGAGTGGATGATTTACCAGAAGAGGTTCAGGAACTGTTGGAGGAGTTCACTGACATAGTAGTGGACGAACTACCTCGTTCGTTGCCACCGATCAGAAGTGTGAGCCATCATATCGATCTCATACCAAGAGCTAGTTTGTCGAACAGAGCTGTGTACAGATTGACGCCACAAGAGAATGAAGAGGTAAAAAGGCAAGTCCAGGAGTTGTTGGATAAAGGTTTAGTCAGGGAAAGTTTGAGCCCATGTGTTGTTCCGACAGTACTCAGTCCAAAGAAAGATGGAGACTAGAGAATGTGTACTGATTCAAGAGCCATTAACAAGATAACCATCAAATATAGATTTCCATTTCCGAGGATGGATGATTTGATGGACTGTTTAAGTGGAGCAATTTTTTTTTCGAAGATTGACCTAAAAAGTGGATATCACCAGATTCGTATGAGGGAAGGTGATGAATGGAAAACAACCTTCAAAACCAATGAATGGCTTGTTATGCCGGTTGGCTTAACAAATGTGCCAAGTACCTTTATGAGGTTGATGAACGAAGTCCTGAGGGAGTTCATTGGGAAATTGGTCATCGTGTATCTGGATGACATACTAATTTTCAGTAAAACGAAGACAAAACATCTGAAACACATGACTATTGTGATGAAAAGATTACAGCAGGAGAAGTTGTTGATAAACATGAAGAAATCCTCTTTCATGAAGACATAACTCATCTATTTGGGTTTCGTTATTTCTGCAGATAAATTAAGGATGGATCCAGATAAGGTGGAAGTGATCAAGAATTGGCCATCACCGAAAAACATATTTGAGATGAGAAGTTTTCACCGGTTGGCTAGTTTCTACCAAACGTTCATTAGGAATTTCAGTGGAATTAGCACAGAAATGATGGACACAGTGAAGAAAATACACAAATCTTTTCATTGGACTGAAGAGGTTGAAAAGAGTTTTAATCTGTTGAAGAGGAAAATTACGGAGCAACCAATTTTGGTGTTGCCTGATTTTCAAAAGACATTTCAAGTGAAGTGTGATGCAAGAGGATTTGCAATCGGGGCAGTCTTGAGTCAAGAAGATAGGACGATAGTGTATTTCAGTGAGAAGTTGAACGAGGTGAAGGTGAAGTACTCCACTTATGACAAGGAGTTCTATGCCATCATATAGGCATTGAATAAATGGAGGCATTACTTGATCCCGAAGGAGTTTGTTCTGTACAGTGACAATCATGCACTGCAGTTTGTGACTCAACAAGAAAAGTTGAATTAGAGACATGTTAAATGGGTTGAGTATATGCAAAATTTCACATTTTTTATTAAACATATTTCTGGTACTACTAACAAAGTTGTTGATGCTTTGAGCAGGAAGTGTTTGCTGTTGCAGGATTTCAAAGTCAAGACGTTGGGTTTTGATGATCTCAGGGACATGTACGCAGATGATCCAGATTTTCAAGAAGCGTATGAAGCAGCTGAGAATCCAGTTCTCATAGATAGAAGCCCTTGGACAGACTATATGATCCAGGAAGAATTACTATTTAGAGGCAATCAACTTTGTATTCCAAAATGCTCCATGAGGGAGAATCTACTGAAGGAGAAACACAACGGAGGATTGGCAGGACACTTCAATCACAACAAGACATTTGCGAAGCTGAGTGAGTCATAATTTTGGCCAGGAATGCAAGCAAATGTCAAGATATTTGTAGAGAGATGCAGAATTTGCCAGCATTCGAAGGGAAGGAGACAGAATGCAAGATTCTATCAACCATTGCCCATACCAGAGAGGTCATAGGGTGCGATTAGCATGGATTTTGTACTGGGGTTGCTAAGAACACAAAGAGGATTTGAACCAATATTTGTGATGGTGGATAGATTTTCCAAAATGGCACACTTCATTCCATGTCAGAAAACCAGTGACGTCACTCACATCGCGAACCTATTTTTTAAGGAGGTCATTTGACTTCATGGTTTGCCAAGGAGCATAGTTTCGGATAGAGATACGAAGTTCATAGGAAACTTTTGGAGGACCATATGGAAGAAGCTGGGAACTAAATTGTTGTTTAGTTCATCTTATCATCCTCAGACGGATGGGCAGAAAGAAGTGGTAAACAGAAGTCTAGGAGACTTGCTGAGGAGCCTAGTGACAGAACACCATAGCCAGTGGGATAGTATATTACCGCAGGCAGAATTTGCGTACAATGACTCAGTGAATCAGAGCACATGACAGAGTCCATTTTAGGTTGTTTATGGTATGCAACTGAGAGGAATTTCTGAATTGAGGGATTCAGAACAGACTACGACTAGCAGTGCTAGTGCAGAAGAATTCACGAAGGTGATGAAGGAACTTCACAGCCGTGTGAAGGAGCGACTGCAGAATTCAACTCAGGAGTACAAACGAAGAGCAGATCCGCATAAAAGACAACTTTAGTTTGAGGTTGGTGACTTAGTTCTGGCACATTTGAGAAGAGAAAGGTTCCCGAGAGGAACATATAATAAGCTGAAGATGAAGAAAATTGGGCCATGTAGGGTCTTAAAGAAAATTGGGACAAATGCTTATGAGATTGAATTACCCAATGGGATCGGAATTTCTCCGATATTCAATGTCTCATATTTGTACCCATACAAATCTAAGGAAGTAGGAACAAGTGAGAACCAGTCAGAGGTTTAGTGGAAAAATTAGATGCCAGTTGCAGAGACACCGCAGATCGAGCGTATATTGGACAAAAGGGTCGGTAAGAAGACCAGAAGAAAGAAATACTTTGAATATCTGGTCAAGTGGAAGGGACATCCAGTTGAAGATGCTAGCTGGGATAATGAAGCAGAGATTCTGAAGCATGGATAGACTGTGTAGGAGCTCATGGACGGGAGCCCATGAAGATTTTCAAGCCAGGGAGTATAATGCAGGAGCATCGCCAACATCAAGTGAGCCAACGCAGAATATAATGGACAACTGGACAAGAGCCAACACAAATTTTGAAATTCCCTTGGATTGATGTGTCATCTTAAATGAATTCATTTAAGAAGAGACACACTTGTGTAATGTAATAAGACCTTGAGCATCCTGCTCTCGTCTAAAGTAGATGGAGGCATTTATGTTGAGATGAAATAGGTAGATAGAATTTAATATTAGATTAGATAGTTTTAGAAAGAAAGAGGGAAACGAGATATAGACACCCTCATTATGTATTGTAACATGATTATTGAGCAGGAAGAAGAGCACGAGCATGCAGAGAGTTGTGTAAGAACACCCATGTACAGTTATTTGGATTAATAGAAGAAGTTGATTCAAATTCATGGCGTTGTGTTGTTCTCTATGTATGTGTGTTGATTGATAGGCTCATGAATGTTTGCTTCCTGGTATACATTTTCTTTTACATGCTGTGTATGTGATTTCATGGTTTGATTTTGAAGTCTGGAAGGAAGAAGGAATGATTTTCAATTGTTTCTCTCTCTGAGAAATATTCCTGCAAGGAGTGCAGTTGAATTGTCAGTAGGGAGTGCGTTGACAAGGAGTTCAGAGGGTTGTCTCTGAAATATCAGGAGAGGTAGCGGTTGTTCTCATTTCCTTAGGGTAAAGTTAGGCACAGGAGCCATGCAAGGAGTGCGCAGTCCAAGGAGAGACTCAGAATTGTGAATCTGAGTGAAGAATTCAAGGACTGTTGTTGCAGGTGTGTGCAGAGTCGAAAGAACTCAACACTAGGAAGTGTTTGAGAACTATCGCAAGGATTGCACGTAAGAGTCTTCTTGAAGACTCAGAGGTGTGTGGAAGCTTAGGAGGGATAATTCTTTCAAGCTCATCGAAGAGAAGCACCAGAAGTTTGTGCCATGGAGTGTTTAAAATAGGTGTTGCGCAGTTGCACCGCAGGCAGACAAGGTTTTCACAGAAGAATACTGGGTTCATTTCGTGGAATCATCAAAGGGAAGAGATTGAAGGTCAGGATCTTGTGGAGAGGATTTGTAAAATACCACCAGTCATTGGATCTGCCAAAGAAGCGAGGAGGTTACGGTTGCATTCGGAGTTCAAGCTCTAGGAGTTGTGAGCCATTGTATCGTCGACCAGTTACCCATCAGCCATCCGACCTGACAGGATTTGCATAGGGTTTAAACCCTCATGAGCAGAGTAAGAACCCCGAGGGGCATCGGGATATCGAGGCGTTGGGGTTTGGGAAATCAGAAGTACCGTGGATAAGAGGTTCGGGAAGTCCATTGTGAAAATTTTGACGAGTTCAGAGCTGTCCATTTGTCGGGACAGGTGGCAGGGATCGAGAGTCCATCGACATTTCAGAGCTTCAGAAGACAAGAGTCCGAGACCTTTTGAACCCCAAAACAACGAAAGGATCATAGCTGTAGGATCTCAGGGAGGACACATGTCGTGTGGTCATCTACATCAGGGATGTGGTCATCAGAATTCAGGTAAGTGAGTGTTTATGGTTGTGTAAAGTGGTGAAGTCCGAGGTTCAATCTGAACCGTCCATCACTTGGGACACGTGTCAAAAATATGAAGAGAGTCGGGGATCGATGTTTCGGAGGTCCTGAGGACAGGATACTCTCGCAAGTCGAAACTTCGAAGTCCGATTTTTCGACAAGAGGAGAGTTCTGTGTGGGGCCAGCTAACATCGTCTCGTCGTAGCAAGGGAATCGAGAATTGCCAGGGTGAAAACCCCGAAGCATATGAGAACTTTCCATCCTTGAGGACGCGTGGCCGAGATTGTGTTAACGGGCGAAATTGACCGTCCGTCAACTGGGAGAGTGGAACCGGTCCGGGGTTGTTTAAATAACCCAAGCCGTTTGGAATGGACCACCCTGACGAGTTTAACGGCTCCGTTGGCTGCTCTAAGGTCTTCTATGAAAACCAAAGAGAGAAATGATCTGAGCTAAGTAATCTAACGATAAATACAACTAATGAAACAAAATAAACTAACTAACTAAAATAAAGGAAACTAGAAACTAATAAAGCAAAGAAAATGAACTAATATATTAAATGCAAACTACTCTAACTATTCTATCTACAAACTATAAATTACTCTTATAATAACTCAAATCAACTATCTAATTATCAGCTACAATATCTCTTATTCACAAATGTATACTATGAACAATCTACAGATTTGATTAAAACCTGCAAAACTCATGTATTGTCTGCCCTAAGACAACCAAGAATCTCTTTTTGATTTTTTATATTTTATGAAAAAGAAATAAACATTACCGAAATTAAACGACCTAATATAATTAATGAAATTAAACAATCTAGTATAAATCTAATATAGATTACATCTATATTAAACCACGTAATCGAAACAGTAAACAACTAACTAATTGACCTGGAAACGCTCCAAGTCTGCCCTGTGTATGATGACTTCTTAAGCTGATTGGAGGAAGAAATTCACACCGTTTCGTCCTTAAGCTTCTCGTAAATGATCAGCTATGCTGCTTCTTGAATTATGTTACAGGACAAACAAGACATAAAATAAAATCATAACAATCTTCTGATTATAAATCTCTGCAAAAGGGAAACCTATTGTGCAACAAACTTATATATAACAATTCAATCTATGAAGAAGACAAAGCTATCATTCATACAATGAATCAACAACTGTTAT
>ML874400.1:9829-28824 GCA_009831015.1 Picea engelmannii | reverse complement strand
CAGATCAATTTCAAGGGAGGTATTCTAAATATCTACATAAATTTGTTTACGCAAACAACAAGGTTTTTCTACCAACAGATCATAAGTTTAGAAATCTTCTAAAGAATCAATTTGATGGAAACGTTGAAAATAGAGGCCCTCCAATGATTATGGGTCTAGGTGATTGGATTAAGAAGTATGCAGATGTTGAATTTAAAGGTTGGGAGGATTTTTTTGATCGGGGTGATTCAATTGAAGAACCAAAACATATTGTATTTAATATACCAGAAGGAATGAAAAGGAAATCCATATTTTATGAGCTCCCTTATTGGAAGGATCTATTAATATATCACCTATTAGATCTTATGCACATCTTCAAAAATGTCCCAGATTCTATATTTTGACATATATCAAGAAAATATAAGGACACCTTATCTTCGAGGAGAGATATTGCTTTTTCACATACCAAATTTGATAGAAGACATTTGTGGCCAAATAGGGAAAATGAAACATATGTAGAAGCTCCATGGATTTTGAAAAAAAGAGAGCTAGACCAACTAAAAAATGCCATATGTTCAATAAGGACACCTACTGGCTATGGGTCATCATTGGATGCATATTTTACAGTTGATGGACATATCAAAGTATTTAAAACACATGATTTTCATAATTTTCTGAAGGTATTATATATCATCATTTAAGTTTTACCGGTAACATTGATTTAGTACTAAATATATTTTGATATTTTGTTGTGTGAAAAATTACTAATGACCTCTGATGAATGTGTTTGATATCATATCATGTCATTGGAAATTAGGGGGGATTCATGTCTTACCATTGACTTAAGGAATGCCATAAGTCGATTGTCAACATTTACAAGGTATGTGGTATGAAACGTTCATGTGTAAGAGACATGGAGATATTATATTCCATTTTAATTTTTCACTAAAGGTTCATACTAATTTACTATTCTTATAATAGGTGGGTAACCTCCAAGGAGATCCATGAATGTGAAGTACCAAAATGGAATAAGGAAATTGCATAAATTGTAAGTGTATTTGAGAAGGACCTCCCTACAAGTTTCATGGACCAACAAGTCCATTTACTTATACACCTAGTCGATGACATTGAATTGGTAGGTGTCGTATCAACAAGGTGTATGTTTTTCTTTGAAAGGTATATGAAAACTCTAAAAATATATGTCTGATAAAAGGCACATCTAGAGGGTTCTATGGATGAAGGGTATGTATTGAATGAAGCATTTTTCTTCCTATGTGAATTCCTTGGTAATGATTTTGAAGATGGGCCACGCTTTTGGGATGAAGAATGAGCATCAAATATTATTGATGGAGAAAAAAGACAATATAATGGTGTTCAAGTAGAAATTAGTAATTAAATTCATGATCATTAATGTCATTGTTTTCCTTGCAATCATTAATATGCTCTGTAATTTATTTTTCAAATTAACTGAATAACATTTGGAGTTTGAAATAAACATGTTGAAATGTAATAGGCGTAGATGAAAGCGCAATACTCAACAAGTTCATTATGTACCACATGGGATTTATGAACAAATGGATTGATTTGCATGATAAAAAGAGAGAAGAAGTGTTAGAAGAAAGGAGACAGTTTAAGAGATCCAACCCAAGGAACACTCCACTTCCTAGTGATCTTCTTGGGGAATGGGGAAAACATTGCACTCTAGAATGGGTTACTAAAAAAATTCAAAATAAAATAGAAGATGCATGTATAGATTCAAATATAATAGACGATGAAATCAACATGCGTAGAGGATGTGAAAAAAATGTATAGTTGGAATTTTACAAAATGTTGTTTCCTTACAGTTTTGACACTATTAACTATTTTAATATTCATCATTATATTTGTTTTCACTGAAATAAATGGTCTTTCACGGGCAAGGAAATGTCCTATAATGTGGGCATATGGACGACATTATCATGTAGAAAGTGTAGATGTAAAGAGACGATCCTTTGATTGTGGAATCATTGTTGATTTTAAGCAATCGAGTCGAGCAAGCTCAAAAGATAAGAATATTATTGAATGGAATCTACAATATGTTGGAAAAATCCAAGAAATTATTGAGTTGGAAAACTGCTCTTTTAAATGTTGTATCTTTAAGTGTAGATGGTATGAAGCATTTGGGAGGAAACGAAGACATGATACCCATAGTGGAGTGTTTTCTATAGATTCCTCGAGGTTCCTATCGGAGGATAAGGAGCATTATGTTCTACCAATTCATTGTGAGCAAGTATTTCTTTAACTCAAATAAGAAGCAATAGAAATCATTAATCTATTGATTCATATTTTTTTGTGATAATATATGTATTTATTAATAAAAATAAGTGTTATAAGATATTTCTAATATATGTATGTCATTCATGTGCAGGTATTTTTATATGAAGATATTTTGGGCCCGAAATGGATATTTGTCATACATTATGATCCATGATTAAGGCATGTATTTGACGATGCATTAGTGTATATTGAGCAAAACAATGATGTCCAACAAAATGAGAGAGATGAATTACATAACATCGAAGAAATTAACATCCATGATGATGTTGAAGATGGTTATGTTCAGACACAAGGAGACAACAATCCAGAGTTAGATGATTTTATGGAAGACAACAATATGGATGGTATAGAAAATGATGATCCAAATTATACATCTGGTAACAATATAGATGGTCTACAATCAAATTTCAATGACGATGAAGATGATGCAGATCAAGAAGAGGATGATGATAATATTAAATACTTGAAAGAACATATGAACATTGACAATAATAAACTAGATAACATTGTTGCAGACAATAATGTTAATGACCAAGACTTCTAAATTTTCAAAATTATTTGTAATTCAGTTTTTAAAATGACATTGATTATTATGGCCCAAACTTTCATGAAATTCTTCAGTATTATTTCTGGCGATACAAATTACTTTTGGAAATATCCTTAAAGTGTTCAATCTTTTCTATGAATTGTTGGCAAAAAAAAATAGGATTACTTATATAAGAGTTACCATGGTTAGTGGTCATTTACTAGAAATTGTTAAAAAATACAAGTAAATATATTGTATATGTAAATAAATGTAAATTCAGAAAATTGGGCTAATTAATGTATCCAAATTTTATTTATTAATTTATATTTTAAAACAAATTGAAATATTTCACAAAGCCTAAACCTAATTCCTTAACCTTTATACCATCTAACCCCTAACCCCTTGAAACATGGATGATCTTGAGGATTTTTTGGGGACATCGGACATCCTTGAGTCTTGAAATCTTCCCATACCATCAAGCAACATGTGCCTAGTATAACCATGTCAAATTTCGATGTATACAGACACAACTTGGAGAAATTTCAATGTTGGTCTCATTCACTGGTAACCATGTAGGTTCAATTGATATCATTAATACCTTCACCTGATATAATACCTAACCCATTAACAATTAAACCACTTGCATGTTGGACCCTATAAAATTATTTTGGGTTGTCTCAAATTAATAGAATAATGGTTTATTAATCATTAGGTTTTGTTGTAAAGATGGGTATGTTAGGTTTGATCTTTGTTGGCATGGATGGAGAAATTGGATCATGATGAATATGATGATGGAAATGACAACCATGATGATGTAAATGATGAAGAGAATGATGTCTCTAAGTATTAAAAACCTCCCATACCATCAAGTCATGTGCCTAGTGTAAACATGTAAAATTACAATGCATACAGTCACATTTTGAAGAAAATTCAACATTGGCCCCATTCAATGCTCAATGTGTGAGGTCAGTGGATGACATTGGTGATGGGCATATTGGAAGTTCCAAGACATTTAAAGAGAGTTCTGAAAAATATTCTATAGAAGGGAATGATGAATATTGATGACAATGAAGATCGATGCAAAAATGGATGATCTCAAAGATTATGTCGGGAAATCAAACATACTTGAGTATTGAAACAATACCATATTGTCAAGGCATGTGTATAATCTAACCATGTCAAATTTTGACACATACAAGTACAGATTGAAGAAATTTCAATGTTGTCCCCATTCATTGTTCACTATGTGGGGTCGGTGCATGACATTTGTGATGGGTGTATTGGAAGTTCCATGTCAAATTTCAAGATAGTTCTGACAATTTTTTTATAGAATGGAATGACAAATGATGACAATGTGACGTTCATGATGAAAGTTGATGCAAATGTAGATGATCTCAAATATTATGTGGGGACATCAATATACATCCTTAAGTCTCAAAACCCTCCCATATCATCAAGGCATGTGTCTGATTTAACCATATCAAATTTTGATGAATACATGCACAGATTGAAGAAATTTCAACGTTAGCCCCATTCACATGACAATTTCGATGGGTGTATTGGAAGTTCCATGTCAAATTTCAAGATAGTTCTAACAACGATTCTATAGAAGGGAATGACGAATGATGACAATGAGACGTGCATGATGAACATTGATGCAAATGTGGATGATATCAAAGATTATGTGGGGACATCAATATACATCCTTAAGTCTCGAAACCCTCCCATATCATCAAGACATGTGTCTAATCTAACCATGTCAAATTTTGACGCATACATGCACAGATTGAAGAAATTTCAACGTTGGCTCCATTCACTACTCACTATGTGGGGTCGATGCATGACATTTATGATGGGTGTATTGGAAGTTCCATGTCAAATTTCAAGATAGTTCCGACAACGATTCTATAGAAGGGAATGTCGAACATTGAAAATTATACGTTTATGATGAACGTTGATGCAAATGTGGAATTTCAAAACCATCCGTAAGTCTTGAAAACCCTCACATACCATCAAGGCATGTCTCTAGTCTAACCATGTCAAATTTCGATGCATATTGGCATGATTTGAAGAAATTTCAACGTTGGCCCCATTCACTTCTCACTGTCCAATGTCGATGCAAGATGACATTTGTGATGGGTGCATTGGAAGTGCCATGCCATTTCAAGTGAGTTCCAAAAAAATATTCTATATATGGAAATGACAAATGATGACAATGAGACATCCATTATATTGAACGTTGATGCAAACATGGACGATCTCAAATATTATGCAGGGACAACAAACATCCTTAAGTCTTGAAACTCTCCCATACTATCAAGGCGTGTTTCTAATCTAACCATGTCAAATTTTGACACATATGAACACAAATTGAAAATTTTCAACGTTGGCCCCACTCACTCCTCACTGTGCAGGTTCAGTGGAAGAAATTTGTGATGGGTGTATTGGAAGTTCCAAGCCAAATTTCAATAGATTTCCAACAACGATTCTAATTAATGATGGAAATGATACGCGCATGATGAAAATTGATGCAAATGTGGATGAAATCAAATATTATGTGGGGACATCCATATACATCCTTGAGTCTTGAAACCCTTCCACACTGCCAAGGCATGTGTCTAGTCTAACCATGTCATATTTCGATGCATACATGCACATATTGAATAATTTAAATGTTGGCCCCATTCACTGCTCACTATGTGGGGTTGGTGCATGCCGTTTGTGGTGGGTGAATTGGAAGTTCCATGAAATTTCAAGAGAGTTCCAAAAAATATTATACATATGGAAACAATGAATGATGACAATGAGACATCTGTTATGAACGTTGATGCAAACATGGACAATATCAAATATTATGTGGGGACATTAGACATCCTTGAGTCTTGAAACCCTCCCATACTATCAAGTCATGTTTCTAATATAACCATGTCTAATTTTGACGCATACGGGCATAGATTGAAAAATTTTCATTGGTTTCCCCACTCACTGCTCACTGTGCAGGTTCAGTGGAAGAAATTTGTGATGTGTGTATTGGAAGTTCCATGTAAAATTTCAAGATAGTTTTGACAATGATTCTGTAGAATGGAATGATGAATGATGATAATGAGACGTGCATGATGAACGTTGATGCAAATGTGGATGATCTCAAATATTATGTGGGGACATCAATATACATCCTTGAGTCTTGAAGCCCTCCCATGATCTCAAGGCATGTGTCTAGTCTAACCATGTCAAATTTTGATGCATACATTCACATATTGAAGAAATTTCAACATTGGTCCCATTCACTTCTCACTATGCGGGGTCGATGCATGACATTTGTGGTGGATGAATTGGAAGTTCCATGACATTTCAAGAGAGTTCCAAAAAAGATTATATAGATGGAAACAATGAATGATGACAATGAGACGTCCATTATGAATGTTGATGCAAACATGGATGATCTCAAAGATTGTGTGGGGACATCATACATCCTTGAGTCTTGAAACCCTCCCATATTGTCAAGGCATGTGTCTAGTCTAACCATGTCAAATTTTAATGCATACAGGAACATATTGAGGAAATTCCAATGTTGGTCCCATTCACTACTCATTATGTGGGGTCGGTGCATGATATTTGTGGTGGGTCAATTGGAAGTTCCATGACATTTCAAGAGAGTTCCAACAAAGATTCTACATATGGAAATGACGAATGATGACAATGAGACATCCATTATGAATGTTGATGAAAACATGGATGATATCAAAGATTATGTGGGGACATCATACATCCTTGAGTATTGAAACCCTCCCATACCTTCAAGGCATGTGTCTAGTCTAACCATGTCGAATTTCGATGCATACATGCACAGTTTGAAGAAATTTCAACATTTGGCCCATTCATTGCTCATTGTGCAAGGTCGATGCAAGATGACATTGGTGATGGGTGTATTGGAAGTGACGTGGCATTTCAAGATTGTTCTGACAAAGATTCTATAGACTGAAATAATAAATGATGACAATGAGACATCCATTATATTGAACATTGATGCAAACATGGACGATCTCAAATATTATGCAGGGACATCAAACATCCTTAAGTCTTGAAACCCCCCATATCATCAAGGCAACTATCTAGTCTAACCATGTCAAATTTCAATGCATACAGGAACAGATTGAAAAAATTTCAACGTTGGCCCCATTCACTGCTCACTGTGTGGGTTCGGTGGAATAAATTTGTGATGGGTTTATTGGAAGTTCCATGTCAAATTTCAAGATAGTTCTAACAATGATTTTGTATAAGGGAATGACGAATGATGACAATGAGACGTGCATGATGAACGTTGATTCAAATGTGGACCATATCAAAGATTATTTGGGTACATCATACATCCTTGAGTCTTGAAACCCTCCCATACCATCAAGGCATGTGTCTAGTATAACCATGTCAAATTTCGACGCATGCAGGCACATATTGAAGAAATTTCAACGTTGGCCCCATTCAATGCTCACTATGTGGGGTCAATGCATGACATTTTTGGTGGGTGAATTGGAAGTTCCATGACATTTCAAGAGAGTTCCAACAAATATTCTATAGATGGAAATGACAAATGATGACAATGAGATGTTCATTATGAACATTGATGAAAACATGGACGATCTCAAAGATTATGTGGGGACATGAAACATCCTTGAGTCTTGAAACCCTCCCATACCATCAACACATGTGTCTAGTCTAACCATGTCAAATTTTTATGCATACATGCACAAACTAAAGAAATTTCAACATTGGCCCCATTCACTTCTCATTGTGAGGGGTTGGTGGAAGACAATATTTGTGATGGGTGTATTGGAATTTCCATGGCATTTCAAGAGATCAGTTGTGACAAAGATTCTACATATGGAAATGACGGATGATGACAATGAGACATGGATGATATCAATGATTATGTGTAGGGTCGATGGATGTCATTAATCCTTTGACCATATATAATCCCTAATCAATCAACCATTAAACTACCTAACCCTTAAGCCCCAAATCCATTAGCCATTGAACCTTAATCCCTTAAATTGTAACCCTTGATCCTTTAACCCTTAATCCCTTAAAAGGTAACCCCTACTCCTTTAACCCTTAATCCCTATACCTAAAATCCCTAAATAACGTAATCCCCAAAGCCCCTATCCACTTAACCCCCCCAAAATCAACAAAATTACTATTTAGGCACATTGGGAGTTAAATTGGAAGCCAAACTAGAAGATAAAAAGGAAGCTAATCTGAAAGATAAACTGGAAGCTAAACTGGGAGCTAAACTAGAAGCTAAACTAGAAGCTAAACTGGGAGCTAAACTAGGAGCTAAACTGGGAGCTAAATAGGGAGATAAATTAGGTGCTAACTAGGGCGCTAAATAGGGTGCTAAACTAGGTGCTAATAGCGCCTAGTTTAGTGCTCACTTGTGTTTCTCGGTGTAAATAGCTCCTTAAATAGCACCCTCTTGATAAATAGAGTCGACTTTAGCAAAAAATAGGATAAAAATACATTAAAACAACCTGTGGAAGAAAAAGGGGGAGTTAAAAAGGGAGTTAATAATAGGGATTTGTTGTAGTGGTGCATGAAGGTGCTTAGTTATCAGACTCCATTTTCATGAAATTATTTTCACATGGTAACATATTTATCCAAGTAGATAATGCATTCAAATATATTTCATGCGGACCTTTCAAAAATTCCCTCTCCGCTATGTTGTAATACTGGGTACAATCTACTGCAAATTCTATAATATAACCCCCAAGTATATTGTTCAACCATAAATATACTATGCAAGAAGCCTTATTGCT
Source organism: Picea engelmannii (assembly GCA_009831015.1). Taxonomy (NCBI): domain Eukaryota; kingdom Viridiplantae; phylum Streptophyta; class Pinopsida; order Pinales; family Pinaceae; genus Picea; species Picea engelmannii. The sequence continues at coordinate 20,193 of ML874400.1, read as the reverse complement.
TATTGTATTAAGTTTTTGGATCAGTTCAGGAGTCCAGTTTCTCAGAGATTCAACCCTATATCTCCCAACATTCTCCACTAACCTTCCTAACTATTCAGTCAAAATAATAAAAAAAATCACCAAAGAAAATTTCATGCAGATCTATGAAAACACACCTTTGTAACCATTGTTCGTTTCTCAAACTAGGTTTTCTATTATGTTCTATGGAAAAGATTCGTTGTTTTCTCTCCAGCCATTCTTCAATTTCTTCTCTATTTGGCCTCCAAAATATTCCCTTTAATTACAGTTCCCGATCCCAGCAATGAAACCATTTTTTGGCATGTAGGGGGAAGACCTAGGGTTAATTAGTCAAATATCAACAAAACCCTTAGACACCAAACCTTTTGGAATCACATGCATAGAAAGTGAAGTCTCACTCGAGGCATCTAGAGGGGCTCCAGGAACCAAGGTTTTGCAATGCTGAGGGGAAGTGAGGCATCATTCAAAACCTTTACTTACATGAAAAATGTTCATAGTTAACATTTATCATGTCATAAATTATAATCTATGTGAAACATTACAACATTATATATGATCCATTCATTCAACATAAACCGGGAAACAATATAAACACCACAACACACAAATTTCCATGGTTCACCCAACTTAGGATACATCCACAATGACTAGCTTCTTATATTATTCATTCATAGATTATTACAACTGTGAACTGTGCTACAAAATATGCAACAATAATATCATCCCAACCCTAACTATCTTTTCTTCTATAGTGTGAGTTCACTCCTTAGACATACTACATATTTCTTCCCTTGCTCGACTCTCTTTCCCAAAAATCAATTGCAAATTACATATGATATCACATTCTTACTCTTGCATGCCCCCCCTATATCATATATTACATATGTATACATATTAATAGGGCTAAGCATGTTACAAAAAGTGGAAAAAGGGTCCCCCAAAACCCGTTACAAAAGTGGAAAAAATGTCCCCAAGACCTATGGTTTATAACCGTTTTCTGCCTCCTGAGCATTTCTCTGTCGTGCATCCTTTACATACACTTCATCATGCATCCTTTGCATCCACTTATTCACACATCCTGTTCCATATTCTAATTTTTTTAACCCCTTTGACCTCCTTTTGGTGTATATCCTTAAACGTATCCAAAATCTCTCTCCAACAATGACCATTAAAGGTAAATCTTCATATTCCTATCATTTATTAACTATTAGATGAATTGAAAAGAAAAAAATTCCTTACAAAGATGTATCTATATTCTGGATATCATCAAATCAGAATGACACAAGAAAACATCCCCAAAATAACCTTTATAACTTGTGAAGGTCATTATAAGTTTTTAGTGATGCCATCCGGCCTTACTAATTCACCTTCAACATTTCAAATCTTAATGAATTCTATTTTCAAACCCTTCCTCCAAAAAAATATGTGTTAATATTTTATGATGGTATACTAATCTACTACAAGTCTTTGGAAGATCATGTACAACATGTTGACATGGTCTTAAAACTATTGGAAGAGAAACATCTATATGCAAATCCTTCCAAGTGTGCCTTTGTGGTTGAGGAAGTGGAATATTTGGTTCATATTGTATCTCATGAATGTGTCAAACTGGATCCTAACAAAATTAAAGCTATGATGGAATGGCCAATTCTCAAAACCTTAAAGAATCTTAGAGGATTCTTATGATTGATGGGATATTACCACAAGTTCGTCAAGAATTGTGGTCAAATACCAACATCTCTAACAACATTATTAAAAAAGGAGGAATTTTATTGGACTCAAGAAGAAACCAAAGATTTTTAAAAACATGAGGCCATGTGTACAAATCTAGTCTTGAACTTCACAAAAACCTTTATTGTGGACTGTGATGCCCTAAGGAATGCCATTGGTGCAATTTTGATGCAAGAAGGAATACCCCTTGCATTTTAAATCCAACAACTTAAAGGAAATAACTTACTCAAACTGATTTATGAAAAGGAAATGTTGGACATATTGCATGTAGTAAAGAAATGGTGCCCATACCTAATAACAAGACACTTCAAGGTAAAAATAGATCATGATATTTTGAAGTACTTCCTGGAAAAACAATTATATTCATAAGAGAAAACAAAATGGGTTACAAATATGCTAGGTTGTGACTTTGAAATTATCTACAAAGAAAGAAAACAAAATGTGGTGGAAGATGCACTTTCTAGGAAAGAAGAAGTCACAAAAGGATTACTTTGTATTATTTCCATTCTGCACTCTGATTGGTGGAAGAAGTAAGGATAGAATGGAAGCAAGATCAGAGGATATGCAATATAATTCAACAAATACGATAGGACCCAAGTGAATTAGATAAATGTATGTGGAAGAATGATTCATTGTGGTATTAGGATTGCATATATTTATGTAATGATTCCCATATCAAGTAGAAGGTCCTTTTGGAATTGCATACTTCTCCTATAGGAGGACATTCAAGGTTCCTTAAAACTTACCACATGATCAAAAAGGATTTTTTCTTGGAAGTTCTTAAAACTGAGCTTCAAAATTTTGTGGTTGAATGTTTGGATTTCCAATAGAATAAGGGAGAGACAATCAAGACTCTGGGTCTCGTACAAACATTATCCATACCAATTCAACATTGGGAAAAGGTCTAAACTAATTTTATTATAGGTATACCTAAGTTCATAGAAAACAATGTCATCATGGTAGTGGTGGATCAACTCAAAAAATATTCCCATTTTTCTCTCTTTCTCATCCTTTTAAAGAAAGTATGGCAGCTACAGCATTCATGGAAACAATTGAAAATCTACATGGAATCCCCAATAATATTGTAAGTGACAAGTATCCATTTTTCACTAGTAATTTTTGGATTAAATTATTTTTTTGTCTATCCAACTCAATTGGTTCACAGATCCTCTTATCATCCTCAATCTGATGGGAAAATTGAGATTGTGAATAAATTCATAAATTGATATATTTGTTGGTTTGCATATAATAAATAGACACAATGGGTCAAGTGATTTCCCTTAGAAGAATGGTGGTACACCATGTCCTTCCATACTTCATAAAAATTGCCCCATTTATGGAACTTTATGGTTGTCATTCTCCATCCATCATATCACCCTTAAGATGGAAAGTGAAGGTTCAATTAGTGGAGGACTGCATAGACCACCAACAAGGGGTTCTCAAACAATTGAAGGGAAACTTGCTTACAAAAAAAAAAATACGATGAAACAACAAGCAGATAAACATCGCAGTGAAAGGAAATTTAAAGCAATGGATTGTATATTTTTGAGGCTACAACCATACAAGCATATGCACCTCGAGAAAAAAAAGAAGGACAATAAATTACCACCCAAGTAATATGGTCCCTATAAAGTGTTGCAGAGGATTGGAAGTATGGTTTGCAAATTGGATTTGCCTCCATATTCACTTGTAACATCTAATATTCCATGTTTTTTTCCTAAACAAGGTAATATATGACAAGATCCCAGTTCAAATTATTTTACTAGAGATTAAGGAAGAAGGGGAAATCATAATAGAACTAGAAAAAATCATTGAAACAAGGATCGAAAAATTACTGAGTACCTCATCAAGTGGAATAACCTACCAGTAGAAGAGATGACATGGGAAGATGAGTTCTTCATGTAGAAATATCTGCAACTAATAAAGTGTTGAAGGAAACACTTGATTCAAGGGGATGGGCATGTTAATCCTTAGATAAATCCCCATGTTAAGCCCTAGATATTGAATTTTACATTTCTATTTTTATATTAGTGTTGTCAACTAGACCCTTTAATTGTAATTGTACCATTTATTTCCTATATATACCAAGGAAACCTAGTTTTATAAATAATCTCTCTTGTACATTTTTTCTATTGTAAAATGAGGTTGCCCCCTTGAAGAGGCTTCACATTCATTATTCTCCCTCATTCTCAGTGCATGGAGTTACTTCTCTTTCTCTTTTTATGCTATTTAGGTGTTTTTTGCATAACATTATAAGGTAATACCAACTCAGAACTATGTCTCACCATGCGTTTGTGGGTGTCTATAGATTAATACTATGTATGAACACAAGGAAGGAAATGAGATTCCCTATCTAGGAATGTTTTGTTCTAAATAAATTCATCACTCAATGCTAGTCAAGTAATTCTCCAAAGGAATGGAGTATGCATGCAGGTGTATGGGAGTGTATTTGAGCTCACTAAGGGACAATATGATAGTATTAGAGGGTGCCCTTGATTCCCTCAATCAAAATTCCGAGAAGAAATGTAGTGCTAAATACAAGGGATGTAATTAGGAACTAAGGAGTAAAAAATCTAATTCATGGACCATTGATCTTCTCTAGAAATAAATTGAATAGTTTAGAGAAACTAGTGTTGTGTGCAAAAGAGAAGATTTGTGAAGATAATTCTAGATAGTGTATGACCTCTCTACTCACTACAAGTACTTAACAATACCAAAATGTGATAATTAAAATAGGACAATGCAAAAACACATCATTCACTCAATGAACACAAATATTTTATTGTAGAAACACAAATGGGAAAAGAAACATTCAACTGGATCTCTTGGTCTTTATTCTAGACACATGAAGAGTTACAATGTAGATTTGTGGTTGTCTCATCCAGTTAGAAAATTATCAAAGATTGTTGTTTAGCATCCTATCCTACTCCACTAGTAGAACCACTTCATAATTGATTTGTTGAAGAACATAAGTAGCATTGGGATTGTATGGGTTGTTGGAAGGCCAAGTGTCCTTGTCCCTTCATTTCCAATTCTCCATGTTATTCTCTCCCACTTCATTCTCTACTAGCAATGTTCCACTTCAACATTCCATTCATTCTTGTCTTATTATGCTTTGGTGCTTGAACTGCATTGTTCAACTCTCAATTTACCAATTTCTTGTCTTGATCCAAATCTCATTCCATTCATTGTTTATTTTTGGATCCAATTCAGATAAATTATGTTCTCACTTCTATTGGGTATTTTGGTTAATTAGGAATATGATGGAACACTTAAGGTAAAAATTAAATTAGGCAATAGAATCAAGTCCACATTTTTTGTAGTAATCCTAAAGGAGATAAACCCAATGTCTTCTAGTATTCTTGCCTCATTTCTCTCTACAATGTCTCTTACAAGATTATGATGAAGTTCACTACAAACATATTTCACTTGCTTTTCCCTAAGATTATCTCTAGGGAGAAAGAAGGTTATGTAAAGGGAATATTGATCTCTCAAAAACATCACTATAGTCTAAGAATCAATTCACTCCAGCAAGATTTCTACTAAAAATTCTATGCTCATCAAGAAGGATATCTCCAATGCCTTTGATCAAGATCAACACCAATTTCTATTTGAGGTCATACAATGTGTTTTTTTAAGTGATTTTTTAAATGGAAAAAAGTGCACGGGAAGTATGTGGATGGCCATATAAGTAAAAGGAAGATCATTGTATTTATTCACACTGACATGAGAAACCAACTAGGGGTTCCCCTTTCGTTGTCCCTCTATATTCTTATGGCTAAATCTCTAAGGTTCTCTTTAGAAATAGCTAAACTAAATTATGTTCTCCTAGGTATTTTCATAGATAGGTTGGGAGACCTCTTAATCATTTATTGCTATTTTATGACAAGATATTGGTTAGAGGATCATTTTTCAATATTTTGAAGAGGTTCAAAGAAATCCTATTTTCCCTTCTATAATATTCGAGAGGGTTGAACAAAGGAAAGAGTAAAATATATGGATGGAATGTGCATGACAATGCCTTGGATCAAAATTCAAGAGTGTTCACATTCTACCTAGATTTAAATTTAAAAGATTTAAGCATCTAAGTATTCCACTTGTGCTTCACTCTCAAAATGACTTAAATTGTACAATGCATATTTAGAAATCAACTCTAGTATTATTCCTTGGGGAATACAATGGCGTAATTCGCATAAGAGATTATTTTCTCTCATATTTACCTATTTTTATTTTATCTACTTTTTTTCCCTAGCTATAATTATTCAAGAGATAAATAAGATGATAAGAGGATTTCATTGGAGATGGGGGAAACATAATAACATAAAAAAATACTACGTCAATTGGAGAATTGTTTGAAATCCTTTTTATAGAGGAAGATTTAGTAAGGAGGGAACCAATGTTTACTAATAAACCCATAGGAGAATCAATTGTATGACACTTCATCACCAATGCCTCAACATGGTAGAAAAAGGTGATCCATCGAAAGTAATTCCTTGTGATGCAAATGAAAACATGCCTCAACATTTCAATTTCCACTATCAAGGGATTCTAAATATGGAAATTATTCAAGTTTATTGCTCCATTAATCCAAAAATATCTCTCATTGATACCCAAAAATTAGGAGAAAGTGATATTTCTCTAGAACAATATTATTTTGAGAAACCCCCCTCAACCCAAGATTCCATATTCGGTAGACTATGACCATGGTTACAATCTCATGGAATACATTTCACAAATGAATTATATTTCTAGAGCTCATATCTTGATATAAAAGATGTGGATCTCATGGATCAATCCTTGTTCCCCTTAGGAGCTACAATATTCATGGCTTGTGGTTCTTAATTGGATCAAGGGAGTCACTTTGCTTAATCAAGAAATAAGGAATGATTAATCATGAATACTTAAAGAGGACTATATTCAAATAATTAGGGTGTAAATCCTAGTTGTTGTCTCAACAAAATCTACACTTAGTAGTTTCCCTTTATGGAAAATAGCCTAGGAAGGGGACAAGATTCTAAAAGAACTTTTCTTATCAACTGTTAATTCAAAACAAGATTCTCATGAGAGATACTATATTTAAGAGAGGCATACAAATACCTTCCAAGTGAATATTATGTGAACCTATTGAAGAATCATCATGTCACCTCTTTATGGAATGTAAGGTCACCTAAGAAATTTTGAATATGGCTACTTGTAAGCTCCAAGTAGAACTTAATCACACTATAAGGAGAACACCTTGTAGTGGAAGTTTTTATGGAACCTCCCTGAAAATATTATCCCTTCCCTATTTGTATTAGAGGTTATTATAAGAGGCAGGTGACCGAATTTTTTACAAAAGTTTTTTTTAGTGATGCCCCTCTTAGGTAAATATGCACCAGTGTGCACACAATACAAGCACCTAGGTGCTTGAAAATTAAGGCACATTGTTATCCTCTATAAAAAAAAAAGTACAAGAATTAAAGAAAGTGACTTGGTACACGCATATATGACACCCCAATGTATCACCCTATTGTTGGAGGTTTTTACAAAACCTCCTCGAAAAAAATTTCCCTTCTCTGTTTATAGCAGAGTTTGTTAGCAAAGGAAGGAAACTAGAGGTTTTAGTGGATTTTTTTTTATTCGGTTCTTTTATTGGATAAGGGTGCATCAATTCTCACATAAAAATAATTCCCTGGTTTTAATATAGTAATATGCACCATTATCCTCTATACACAAAATAAAATACAAAACAATGCTCCACTCTAAACGTGACACTCTGATGCATACAATTGTTGGATGCACCGAAGAACGGTAAAATAAGAAAAACTTACCACACCATTTTTCATTGTTGCACCTCATTATGTTCTTACAACCACTCTGACAAGAACCAATTCTTACTCTCCTTCCAATATCGCCCCATTTGCAGTGTTCTATACTTGGTTCGATAGTTCCACCAATAGATTCCACACAGTTCCAAATTTTGGAAAATACTACAAATTTTCATTTCTTCTCTATGGTGCAACCATGCATCGTTGGGAGAGAAGACACCAGGTAAATTTCTTATTAACTTTTTATTTTCATTTTCATTGCATTAAAATTTGAAATTTAGTCTTTTTCGTATTTTTTTTTATTCCTTGCGTTGCATTTAAACGATTTGACTCGCCCCAGAAATCAGTGTGTCTTGTGAATTTATAGGAATCCCTGCACCTAGTGCATATATGATAAATAAATGCACCAGTTCCATTCATGGAACGACATCGCTAAAATGTCAAAAAATTAACATAGCAGTGTGTTTTTTAGAATGCCTCATAAATGGTGCATTATAAAACACAACACAACGATTAACAAAAAGCCTCTTTCTCAAAGACAAATGGTGCATCGGTTTGTCAAATCCCATAAAACACATCAGTGTTTTGTACTACAGCACATTAAGAAAAATATATAATGATTTATTATAGCATTTCGTCTTATGGGATGCCTCGTTACCAATGTGTTCTAAAACAAACGCACCGGTAAAAATGCACACAAAGTTAGAAAAATGGAATGTTGTTGTGTTCAATTCAACAAAATACACTGGTGTTGTTAACATTGTGGCACCAAGATAAATATTTAAAAATTTATCATAGTGGTGTGTCTTCTAAAACACGTCCATTACCAATGCATCATAAAAGACAATTCATTGCTAAAAATATGGCAGTGCTCCAAGGAACATAGAGTATCAGTATTTTGCATATAAAAATCGCATTGCCTGGTTTTTCAGTAAATTTTTAACAAAGAGGTGTGTTGCATAGAACCGACCACACCACATTGCACAAAATATATGTAAAATGGCATAGCGGGGAATCTTGTTGGATTCCCTTGTTGATGTTTGGACAACATCAGAAAGACATTCTCTTAAATTAATAATTAATAATATAATTATTGATTATTAAATATTATATATAATAAGTAAATGATAATAATAAATAGTTATTGATTATGCAAGGGATGCATCCTTTCATGGATGGTCACCATATGTTACCTATATATGGGACACTCATCATTGTAATAATATATCGATCATATCTCATATGAAGAAAAACAACATGGTATCAGAGTGGGACTGGGATTGACTCCTTCACAGGAGGGCCCATGAAAATGAGAGTAGAGTAAAATGTTGGGAGTGTTAAATTTATGGGGTTGTTACAATATCTATTTAAAACATATTTACTTTTTACTCCTACCTAAATTATAGAAAGGATTCCATAAATTGTGGTGGATAGTAATTGCTAGTAAAAATGTCTAATTACCTAAATATGAGGAATGTACTGCATATTTACTTCTACCTATATTTATGCAAAGAATCACATGAATTTCGGAGGAACAATTTAACAAATTCAAATACTATGTGGATGGATTATAACCAAATTAATCTTTGGTTAGTTACGGGAGGTATTCTCCAAATATTTATAAGAAATAAATTTAATTTAATTTTAAATTTAATTTTCAAAGAAACGTGTCTTTTTGTATCAATCTAATATTACTATAAAAATACACTTGAAAGACACAACAATAGACACACATATTTTTTCTCTCTTACATGTGGGAAGTGATCTAAAGAAGAGACCGAATTTTCTAAGAAGTTGAAATTTTTCGAGTTACTTAGTGAAGTTCTATAGTTTACTAAAGTAATATTGTATATCATTGGAAGTAATTACCATTTGCAAAAAATTGTGCTTGTCTAATTTAACACTAGAAAATCAACATGGTTAGTCATATGACATCGAGTATATGATCAATGTGTGTTCATAACCGTATTCCATCAAGTATATGATGGATGTGTGTTGGTCATAATAGAAGACATACCATTTGGAGGGTCACTGAATATAGTTTTGCACAAGATAAATTGATCTCCTCTAGGAGATGCTTTTTGTTGTTCTTATTTCGTGTTTCTTGTTCCGAAAAGGTCACAGGTAATAGCTATGAGAAAGAGCCATAATGAATGTCGTAGGAGGAATACATGGAGGGAAATACCTTCCAACATGATATCAAAGAGAGACATTGCCAAATATGATGCTCAGAGACAGGAATTCTCTAGGAGCAATGTACCTCCCAGGATGGGACCATGCCAAATAATAGAGACAGTTCCAGTGATCATGGATACAACCAGTCAAGACCGACTATAGCACAACTATGGTGATAGATATGACTAGAGGAGGTTGTATTACATCCATAAGGAGCATAGATTGAGTTGCCACCAGAGAAAGAGGAAGAGATACCTTCAGTGTTCGAGAGAGAAGAGATAGAGGAGGAGTCACCTCCAACTCTAGAGGGAGTGTTGATGTTTGAGGAAACATCATGAGACATTCTCCTCGGGGGGTCCTATGTGGAATAGTAGGGGGGAATGTAGAATTCATCCTAGCATGCCTCAGATGGTGAGATGAAGGAACTAAGACATTGGTTTTGTTGATTAAGGTTGGTTGTCATTGATGTCAACCCTTGAAGAAATCCCCATAGCACAAAGGTTTGGGTAATGGATGCAATATTGTTTGATGTGAATATGACTCATTATTGTTTTTTCATGGTTGATAAGAAGTAAATATAGATGAACTCCAAAGTGGTCCCCTTATGGTGAAAGCCCTCACGGGAAGACGCTT
>ML874398.1:3437-18995 GCA_009831015.1 Picea engelmannii | reverse complement strand
CACCTTAGATATAGGAATACTCTAACAAAGGACCAACCTTGCATTAGAATTGAATATCTTAATGAGGAAGTCCCAAATGAAGAATTGAGGAAAAAATAGTCTCAGAAACCTTCAAAAGATGAAAATTCTCACCCCGCACTTCAGGACCCACCCTATCCTAAAAGGATAAATTAATAAAAACCTTTTAAATCGCCCGAGTTTGATTTCTTAACAGAACTCAAAAACCTGTGTGTCAAAATATCGTTATTTCAAGCAATCAAGGACGTACATATTTATTCAAAGGTGCTAAAAGAAATTTGTTTGAGGAATCCTAGTAGGAAATGAAAGGATCCCCAAACCATTCATATCATGCGGAAAATATCATACCTAATGATGGGGTAAGTTCTTGAGACTAAATATTCCAACCCTGGAAGTCCAAACATTAATGTGCAAATTAACAATACACTTATTACTAACACATTAATCGACCTTAGGCTTCGATCAATGTTATGACACACCGATCCATGCAATCCTTTAATATTATAGGCCTTATCGGAACCCATAATATCCTTCAATTTACTTATAGATCAACCATTAAACTAGAGGGAATTCTAGAACATGTAGCGATCTATGTGGATTCATGGGAATATCCCACTGATTTAAGGTCCTACAACCTAAAACCTATATGGCATGGTATCCTATGATCTTGGAATGGTAATGGATCACCACATATGATTCTTACATGGGTTTTCTATGAGGAACCATGACCATTTCTCATGGGACATCCACCAAATAATTAACCCTCTACCATTGATCTCGATTATTTTAAGTACGAAATGAGAGTGGAGATATAATAAATAAATGTACAGAGATATATCATATATCCAATAATATAACAAAAATGTATCATAGATGCAACCATAAACACAAATATACAATAATACAAAATTTATATTAATGAGAGAAGTGTACAAAGACTGTAAAAACACAGAGTGAAAGACTCGCTAGAATGGTGACATCTTATCTCTGAGAAGAGATGTGAGGCCTACTCACATTCATAAGAATACAATTGTTACAATGAGGCTCTCAAGGCCTTTTTAACATAAGGAAAATCTAAAACCCTAACCCTGGAAGATGAAAAGCCAAAAGGTTTGCAGGCCGCAATGGGGGTAGTTGATACGTCAACTTCCTGGGGGCGTAACTTTTGCAAACAATCTTCATTGGGGGTGCTCGATACTCCGTTGGAAATGTCTAACTGATAAGAAATATTTTTGATTGGACCAAGCCAGTTCCATCAATAGTCACTTGGACCCGAAATCCCCAAAAAAACATCGTTTAGGGCCTCAAAACGACTTGAGATGTTTTGAACCCGAAAAACTATCGAACAACTACCAAGGTGGAAACTACTTTTCGAGCTAGTGGAATAGGTGGGTGGCCACTGATATCCACCTGGATCAACAATCCTTCCAAACCAAACATAGATTTAGAAAGTATACAAAGCTACTATATTAAGTCAAAGTATATGAAACACATGTATTAAGAGGGAGAGATTGGGCCAACCCATACCAAACTTCCACAAATGCATCAAACACTATTGTCGAAGACATCCTGAAACAAATAAAAGGAAAATACCCATATGAAATTCACTATGTCAGTAAAAATATCTCGCCTCCATAATTCAAGTATATGGTAATAGAATAAGAGTTTCTTGTTGTTATTCATTCAACAAATAAGTTTAGACACTACATTACTGAGTATCCTATAATTTTACACACTCATCATGCTACTATCAAATATTTAATGGACAAACCAATCACAAATTGTAGGGTCACTAGATGGTTTCTTTTATTACAAGAATTTGATATTACAATTTTAGACAAACTACTAAAAGACAGTGTAGTTGTTGACTTCCTTTCTAGAATAAAATCTAATGATAACAAACCTATAGTAGAAGACTATTTTCCATATGAACATGTCTTTGTAGTGTCTACTAAATCACCTTCGCTTACAGATATTGCTAATTTTTTGGCTACAAGTAAACTTCTGCATCATCTGACTCCCAAAGAATGATAAAGTGTAGTTAGAAAAAGTGAAAGAATATCATGGATTGATGGTTACCTCTTATGCAATGTGCCTAATTCGATTATCATAAGGTGTGTATAAGAGGAACAAATCCATGAATTACTAAAATCTTATCATGATTGACCATGTGGGGGCCACTTTGCAGATAAAATGACCAGGTACAAGATACTCCACCAAGGGTATTATTGTCCCACACTTTTTAGAGATACAAAATAATATGTGAAGAGGTGTGACAATTGTAAACTCATGGGTAGACCTATACAAGCAGATGAAATTCCACTACAACCACAAATGGTGTTAGAACCTTTTAACAAATGGTCCATTGATTTTGTGATACCAATAAATCCCCCTTCCCATAGACACTACTACATCCTCATCTGTCCAAATTGTGTTACAGAGTGGATGGAGGAAAAAGCACTCTCGTAGACAACTGAACAAGAAGTATTGCAGTTTCTCCATGAGGAAATTTTTGTAACATTCGAGATACCACGAGAGATAGTGACTCATGGAGGAGCTCAGTTCACAACATGGATTGTCATGGATATGATGTACAACTAAAAAATCAAGCATCAAGTAACAACACCATATTATCCACAAGAAAACAGATAGGTAGAGGGGACTACTAAGACCCTTGAGGACATCATTACCAAAACCAATAGATTACACCTCAAGGATTGGGATGATAGACTCCCTGAAGCATTATGGAACTACATAACTACATGGAGGACTCGAAAGTGATACAACACAAAAGGGACAAATGGCATGATTAGTTTATCAAGAAAAATAAATTCAAATCGAGAGATTGGTCCTTGATATTTGATTATAGGTTCAAGGACAACATATGATCATTGTTATCTAAGATTGATATAATATATGATAATGGGGCCATTAAACTATGAACCATATATGAAGACAAAATTCTAGTGATAGCCAAAGGACATAGAATTCGATTATACCATTGTCCCCTATCAAAGGAATAATTATTGAGAAAAGTGGAAAATGGATGGACCAGCATTGATCTAGAACTCGTTTAGGACGAATGAGTCCTCAACGGATAGTTTTTGTTCCTACTTTCAAAAAACAAATTTGAAAACCATATTATCTACTGCTCCCAAAAAAAGAATAACAATAAGGGAACTCCATGTTTTTGTGATGGTTACGTCACAATCCTTCTCAATAAAATTTAGTAAATATTTATTTTTCTAATAGTGTTTTCTTTTTTAGGATATACGGGGCAGAACAATGTTGTTGCAATTCCTATTCCTATAATTCTTGTTGTTGAAATTATTATTGCCATGACTCCTCTTACTCCAAATCCTATTGTTGCAACTTATATTGATGCAATCCCCATTTATGTGACACCCCTCATTGCAACTCCCCTTGCAACAACTATTCCCTTTGTTGTGACTCCTCTAGCTGCAACTCTTTTGTTTCAACTAAAATTCTTTCAATTCCCTTCATATATTCCCCATTCATTCCCTTGGGTGTGAACCCACTCGCATCCCTCCCGTATCCCCCTTACCTCGTTATATTTACTACAAATCCACTTGTGTCCCTCTAAATTTTCAAATGAAACAATAAAATAATCCACATGGATACAAAATATATCTTCTCACAAATTTGTTAAAGGAAAGACACCTTATTAATCCGGGAGCAACATGAATCTGGAAGTCACACACTTCCACATATTTGGATCTCATGCATGGGCCCACATACCTTTAGAAAAGATAAAACCTTTGGAGCCTAAAAGAAAATAATGCATATTTTGGGGTTATACTCAAGGTGTAAATGGATATAGATTGATGTTTCCTTCAACACAAAAGAGGATAATTGAAAAGAGTGTGTGGTTTGAAAAAATTCCCCTGCATGCATCTTAGGAACAACATGTAGAAACTTATGTGCTTCCTATTATTGTAAGGCTCCCCTCCATTACGACTAGGAAAAACCCAACATAATAGGCAATTTTGTTTTTATTTTTAAGCATTAAGAAGTTAGCGTCAACACTTAATTCAAGCAACACATAATAAAATGACATCATAATTAAATAATTACAAGTGAATCATCATCATGATTAAATGACATCATAACCAACGCATCAACATAATTAGTAACTACCAATAGTCAACACACCATCACATTTAGATAACAAGTAGCATAAATGGAGACACAAGAACAACTCATCACGATCAACTTGAATCATCAATACTTTTAATCGCTCCACTCATCACATAAAGATAACATAATATAACATAAGGACAACATAGCGATAACATAAACATAACATAAGGATGACATAAAGATACTACTTGCCCAACCTACCCCCCAAGGTTAGGACCTCCAAAAGACATAAGCAACACTCAAACCCATGATTCATCCAATTGATTTTGACCATTTAAGGTCTCACGGATGGCAACTATTTTGAGTAACAAGGAGGTGTCTACATCCCACTAACACACTCAAGTACAAAACCAACTAGCTAAATCAACAACATCAAAGATAATTAATTTTATCAGACAATCAATCTTAATCATCAATTAAACATGGCACAAGAGTAATCAATCACATAACTCATCATATACCATAATTAATTTAAGCTGTAAGATTGAAAAAATTCACAAACGATCATACATCAAAGTTTCATTTCAATATGCAATATTATCTAATTACTAAATCGTTTTTACATTGACATTATTGCAAGGTGCATTAAATCCAATTACTTAATCATTTACACATCAACAATAAATGATGCAAGATTAAATAAACTTTAAACAATCATACATCAACATAATAAATGGTGGAAGAGTATTCTCAATCTTATTTTCATGGTGCAAGGATGTCTAGCTACTTAACTAGTCATACATGAATATTAAATTCATGGCCCAAGTAAACTAATAAATTAACCATTCATCAATCATTAAATATTCATTGTGCAAGAGTAAACTATCGATTTATTTCATGGCGAAACAAAATCTATCTACTCAATCAATCATACATCAATTTAATGGACGCAAGAGTTTAAATTATTACACATCTTGACATACATCAGCGTTATTCATGGCACACTAATTGTCTAATTACGCAAGTGGTCACACCTAAACATTAACCAAGGCACGCAAGTAAATTTAATTACTTAGTTTATCACACTTCAACATTCTTTCAAGCGGCAATAGAAATCTATAGTTTTGTTTCTTGAATTTATTCACGAGGACCTAAGGTTTTTACTTTTTTTAAATGAAAGGTGAGACATAATAAAAATATTGGGCCTATATATTAGATATTAAACATTTAAAAAACATTTAATAAAACAAAAACATATATATATATATATATATATATATATATACATTATATATCAAAAGCTAATTATATGGCATAAAAAGGGGATGATTGAAATCTCATGGCAATAAAAACACACCACTTCAAAGATAAAATCAACGCATCATGAATATTGGTAGACTTAAAAACATGATGATTTTAAGGGTGTCTTAGCATGAATGTGAGGATTCAATAATGAATGTCGATATGGAAGGTGATGCTTTCCCAACTTGGAAAGTCCAGTCCCCATTTTTTGGAAAAACACAAAGATAATTTAGGGGAAAAATGCAACTACAGTTAACGAAAACGTAGTTCCTCTTTAAGTAAAATTGCAAAGAATATGAATTAAAATAAATGCATAGATAATTTAGCTAGAGCACAAGGTAAAATATTCCAGGAGGGTCATGAATTTCCGGGCAAAATCCTAGGGGAAAAAAGAAGAGAGGAAACTGATGTATGAAATCTCTAGCAAGAGGAAGGCACAGAGCTCGTGCTCGTCTCCAAAACGCAAAGTAAAAATAAGTTATGAATTTGATGAGAAAGGGAAAGCCACGGAGCTCAGGATCATACCCAATGTCGAGTAAAAGGAAGTCACGAAATCAATGAGCAAGGAAAGAGCACAAAGCTCAAGCTCGTCCCCAACACAGAGTAAAAGGAGGTCATGAAATCGCTAAGCAAGGAGGTCGATTCAGATCTTGGGATCTCATTAAAACACAGGGAATATAAGAATAAAAAATTTTAGCGATGGAGGTCAACTCATAGCTTGGGATCTCATGCAAATGTAGGGAATATGATAAAAAAAAACATAGATCAAATTATCCACTCAGACTGATTCGAATACCAAGAAGAAGAACATAGAGACAATTTAAAATCGCAGTTTATAACAAGTATAACATCAAACGCAGTGTTGAAATCAAAGTGTTATAACATGTAGAAAATATTTGGGAAAGAGGGAGGCTCATAACTCCAACTCTTCCTAAAAAACATAGACTAAAAAGTGTAAATTCAATTAGTAAGAAGGTAGGCTCAGAGTGGAGGCTCTTCATAAAATGTAATGTAAAACATGTAGAAGATCAGTGGGCAAGAGGGAGAAGAAATTTGCAGAGATCTTATGAAATTAACAGAGGATTTAAATCCATTAAACAATTGTAGAGGTTACATTCAATTCACATAGGGAAAAAGAAACTCACCAAGATCTTATGAACTTAGCAGAACCATTTTGTTCTAAAACCATCTTACAAAAAATGCATGGACCATCTATATTCTAATGAAATCTTACAATAATAAAAACAATGTTGGAACCAATGTCCATTCAAAGAAGTTAAATCTTGTACAACTTGAATATGAATACAATACAGTTCTCAATAAAATACCATATTCGATGAGGAGAAGTTGAAAATGTTCTTTCGCGCTTGCGCTCCATCTATCTTCACACTTTCTAACCATGAAAACTTCACCGATACGTCCCAACCAACACTAGGGGTACTCTTCTTCCTCCTTAGCCCCCCGAGCCACAAAGGTGCAGACACAAACACAACCAGAATCCTCCAGCTCTAAGCTCACCTTGGAAGGTAAAACCACCACTCTCTCTCGAGCTGGGTATCCTTACTGTCATAAGTAAAATCAATAAAAAAAATTGCAGTATAACCTTACTCATAACCTCTGTGATCCATTCCTCCTCTCAACCATTTGTTTTATAGAATTTTCTTAGTGACAAATTGCCATTTGCATATTTAATTCATGTTTTTTTTTAATTTAATTAAGAATTATTCCCTGGATACATTTGTCGCCCATTCCCTTAGTTGCACCAATAAATACACAATTTAATTTAATTAAAATTCCATTTCCTTCACCCATCATAAAAGCGCTCCTAAATTCACTCCTTGTTGTCCCTTTATTCACTTTATTTCCCATTTATGACTAACCCCTTTCTAGAACAGAGTTGAGTTAAAGTAGGAATGTTCTCTAGTTAGACTAGACTCTAGATACCTTTATATGCTTACACATTATTGTATGCTTTATTCCTTTATTATTTTAATTTCTAATTTGGTATTTACTTGCACGATGTGTATTAAATCACTCTTTAGATTTTTTTTTAATTTTTATTGATTTCTTTAATTGATTTACTTCACCCCTCGTTATTTAATTTATAAATTAGTTTTTAGTCTTCTCACTAATGTTAGACTTAGGATTAGTTACATTTTTATTTTCACGAGCTTAGACCCTTAGGTATTATGATTAGTAAATTCATTCTTTTGTTAATTAATTAATCAATTAATTAATTTGGAAGGTGCTCAATATTTCATAAGGTTTAACATTCACTCAAAGTTTTCTAGGCCACCTAGATTCATTGACTCATTTTTTAAAATATTGTGACGTGCCTTTCAAGATGCACTCTGTGATCCAAGGGCGCCACTCTCCTTTGATTCAAATTTTAATTACGGGACGTTCATTTCAAGATGGACTATGTGCTCCAAGGGTACCACTCGCCTTTGACTGGTTTTGGTAGTTTTCCAAACCTTGCAGTCAATACTCCATTCAAGTGACCTTGTGAGAGACTAAAGGCCTCTAAGGAATAAGTACCCGCCCTTATTGCACGCCCTTTAGAATCTTCATGAGAGATTGTCTCAATATTCCCTCACGACATCGTGGATCTATCAATATAGGTAATTGTTAAGCTACAATTCAATCCATTGCAAGAGTTCTAGTAGGATGTGGCAGGTGTGGTGCAACACCTCTCCCTCAATATTTAGTTGTTGTGCATGGCCCCTTTACTCCTTATGTTAATCATATTAGCAAGAAATCGTCAAGCTGCATCCATCAATCAAACCCTGTCAATGATCCATAAAAAACATCATAATGTACTCACATATTCATAAAGGAAATTCTCAAACCAATACAATCCACTACCTGACTTGATACAGATTCTGAGGTTCATTGATGCCATCGACATCCTCAATCTATCAATTGTCTTGCATACTCAAGGGAAGCTCGTCAATAGAATTTGTCAATACTTAGATATCCAATAACATAACATCATAATCCATCAACATCATCATAATAATCCATAAGTGAAATAAACAACATATACTAAAATTGGATCACTTGCATGCAATTGTCCTCAAAGAATAAGTCAATAACATGTTCTCACAAGAGTGGGATGTTACATACAGCCACTCTTATTTTAAACTTCATCCTGAAGTTTTAAAGTATATAAATGCACTAAATAAAGCATCTGACAAGATATAGAAGTATAACTATCAAATAAATATGGAAACTGTTGGTGCATATCATATGCATCCCCCTAGGTAGATAAGTGTTGACTATAATTTTCCCACTGGACCTTGACTTGATCGACTATGGGACGCTGCAATTGTCGAATGTGATGGTCCATAATGCAGATTGCCTCTGCAATAAGTGCACCCTCATTTGACACCTTCAAGGAACTCATGTCAATCACATGTGTAGGATCACTAACATAATGTCTCAAAGCAGATACATGAAAAACATCATGTATATTCCTCAAAGAATTAGGCAAGGCTAGTCGATAGGCCACGAGCCCTTTTGTTTCCACAACTATGAAAGGTCCCACAAACCTAAGAGATATTTTAGCACCATTTCCAAACTTGATCAAACTCTTGTGCGGTTTCACCTGCAAAAAGACTCGATCACCAACTTCATAACTACGGTCGATGTGATGCACATCGACATAACTCTTCTATCCATCTTGTGCTTCTTTAATCATTTGTCTTATTGTTTGCAATTGTTCTTCCATTTCTTGGATTGCTTCTAGTCCTACCAGTACCATATCCTCAAGTCGATCCCAACTCAAAGGCATCTGACATGATCGCCCATAAAGAAACTCAAATGGCGCCATCCTAATGGTGCTTTGATAGTTTTTGTTGTATGCAAACTCTAATAGTGGAAAAAGATCTTCCCAATGCTTCTGTTGGTCCATCACGTACATATGCAACATATCTTGCAAGATTTTGTTTGTTATTTTTGTGTTATGGTCTGTCTCTAGGTGATACATAGTCCTAAAGTTAATTTGGGTCCCCAAGGCCTCTTGGAAACTAGTCTGAAATCATCTTCTAAACATCGATCCTCGATTGGGTATGATCATTTTAGGCATGCCCTGCAATCTCACAATCTCGTTGATAAAAAATATAGCTATGTCTCGTGCCTGATATGTCATACACACAAGAATAAAATGTGAAATCTTCATCACAGTGTCAACTAACACGAAAATTCAGTCATTCCTTCTTGTCGTTAATGAAAATACAACAATAAAGTCCATCAAAATGACCTCCCATTTCGATTTTGGAATAGCGTATCGCTATAGTAATCTTGTCGAAAGTCTATGTTCAGCCTTCACTTTCTGACATTCCAGACATCTCACGACATAGTTAACTATGTCTGCCTTCATTCCTTTCCAAAAGAATAAGAGCTTAAGGTTTGCCCTCATCTTCGTGACTCCACGATGAGCCATGTACACTGCTCTATGAGCTTCGTTTAAGATCAAAATCCTCAATTCATAGCTAGGTGGTACATAAATCTGGTTATTATGCCTCATCAATACATCATTTTCCAAAGTATATCCTTCAAACCTAGGTACCAACATGGTGTCTCGTCTGATATTTTCCTTAACCTCTATATACTAGTCATCGTTGCATTGTATAGTTAGAATATTTTCTCGAAGATTCACTTGAAGAGGTCTTACCGAACATATGTGTGGTCTCCAACTCAATGCATATGCCATTCTGTTCACTATTCCTTTTGTGTAGGTAATCTCAAAATCGTACTCTCTAAATAGTTTTGACCAATGCCTTTGTCCCGCATTCAAGTCACTTTGCGTAAAAATGTGTTGCAGATCATAGTGGTATATTTTTAGTTAAAAAAAAGGTCCAATTAGGTAGTGTCTCCACACTTTTAGGGCATACACAATGGCCAATAACTCTAAATAATGTGTCCTATGGTTCTCCTCATGCTTTCTTAATTTCCTCAATATGTAAGCGACCACTCGATCGTCTTGCATCAAGACTCTGCCTAAGCCTTCCTTAGATGCATCCATGCATACCAAGAAGTCCTCATCCATGTCATGGAATTTTAGTATTGGTGTTGTTTTTAATAGATCCTCAAGCCTTCGAAATGATTCTCCGCATTTCTTGGTCCATCCAAACTTCTTTTTTTTCTTCTGCAATTCCATAATCAGATTTTCTATCTTTGAAAACTCTTCAACGAACTGTCGATAATATCCTGTTAAACCCATTAAGCTATATAATTCTGGTACATTCATTGGTGCAGGACATTCCATAATAGCCTCAACCTTCACTGGATCCACATCGATGCCTTCACTAGAGATAACATGGCCAAAATAATGAATCCTCGATTGATAAAAAGAGCATTTCGACAGTTTCTAGTATAATTTGTTCTCTCGTAAACACTATAGTACCAAGCACAAATGTTTGCCATTTTCTTCCTTCATCCGAGAATATATCAATATGTCATCAATGAATACTTTAAAAAATGTGTCAAAGTATTTGCAAAACACCCCATTCATCAAGATCATTAATACCCCTGGGGCATTTGTCAATCAAAACAGTAAAATGGTAAACTCGTAATGCCTGAACCTCATCTTGAATGTGGTCTTAGTAATTTTTTCCTCCTTGATCTGTAGCTGGTGATATCTTGATCTCAAATCGATCTTTGAAAACATCGTCATGCCTTTCATTTGGTCATAAAAGTCATCTATTCTTGGCAATGGATATTGATTCTTGATCGTTTCGTTGTTCAATTGATGTTAGTCAATACAAAGTCTCCAGAACCCATCCTTCTTCCATATGAAAATAAAGGGTGCACCCCAAGCTCACAAAAATGGACGTATAAGTCCTAGGTCCAACATCTCCTTTAGTTGGATTTTCAAATCCTGTAACTCAGGGGTTGACATCCGATTAGGAATTCTTTCTATCGGTTCGGTTCTAGGTTGTAAGTTGATGGTAAATTCCAGCTGTCTTTCGAGCGACAAAACTAGTAACTCTTCTAGGAACATGTCCACAAAATCTTGTACTACTGGAAGGTTTTCTAATCCTTCTTCCATGCCCTTGTCATTTAGCGCTAGGATTGCATATAGCTTGCATCCCTTGTGCATTATCTTCCATAGATGTAGGGAAGAAATGAACCTTAACGAAACTCCCTCGTTTCATTCTACAATCACTCATCTTTGTCCCTCATGATCAGTCAAACTCAACCATTTTTTCTTACAGTTGAGTATTGCGTCATGCAATTCCAACCAATCCATATTGATCATGACATCATAAGATCCTAATATCATGAAGTAAATGTTGGCCTTCATTACAAACTCTCCCAATTTGAGGCTACAATCTGTAACCTTTCCTCCAATCTTCTTCTTGGCACCTGAAGTCATTTCCACATAGCTTAACTCCTCCTGTTCGACCTCATTTACCTTAATTCTTTTTAGACATGCTCCAAAAATACTAAATTTCTTGTCAATGATGGTACCTGATGTCACGAGCATAGTAGAATGGTGCTTGGCCTGACAGTTTTCACTACTGCATGAATCTGGTGGGCCTTGCCCAAATCTCCAACTGTAGTGTGTGCGACTGACCCGGATGCTCTGGCCCTCTCAACTGGACAGTTGCATTGGTAATGTGGCTCTCCACATGTCCAGCATCCCATATTTGGTCAAGTACGCCGGGTCCACGAAGTAGAAGATGTCGGCCCATGAGCTTGAAACCATGGTTTGTTCTGTTGAATAAGACTAAAATGTTTTTACTACATACGACGTTGTTGTTGTTGTTGTGGTCCTCTGTAGGGAATATGTTTATGAGGATCCTATTGTCATGGTGTCGTTAACGTGGATCTGCTTGGATTACCTTGAAACCATGATGAATGCCTAGTTGGTGTCTAATTTTGTTACGCACCAAATGTCCCATGTCTTCTTGGTATCACAGGAATTCTACTCTAACCCCTGCTGATCAACTCTTCCTTCACTATGAGGGCCTTCTTGACTACATCATGCAATGTATAACGCATTGAGATCCTCACTTTCGCATGAATTCTAACATTAAGTCCGAACACAAACCTATTGACCTTGAGATTTTCGGTGTTCATGTAGAGCGTACCTAAGCATCTCCATGAATCAGGCTTGATACTTGGGCATAGTACGACCTCCCTGTCATAAGGTTTTGAACTCAATGAGTTGTGGCTCAATGAATTCCTCTAACAAATACCTCTCCTAGATCCACTCCTCGAACAGTTCCCATGACACGTCATTGATGGCCATGTTCAGTTTTGGCAGGACCATCTTCCACCATAGAAGAGTGCTCCCCTTCAGCTGAAATACCACCATGTAGACTTTCATGTTGGAGGTGTAGTCACGAAGTGTGAATCATGTCACCATGTTCTCCAACCATGCCTCAGTGGCTGAGACATACGTGGCACCCATGAACTCGGGAAACTTGACCTTCTCGAGTTCTCTATGAATGTTATTATTATCGACTAGGGCACATAGTGGACCCTCCGGGGGTAGAGGCACCCTGGCCTCATCTCTATCTAGTCAGTTAATGAAGGCCTCTTACATCCTCTAAAAGGACATCATCAACCCAACCACATCCCCCACAACAATTTTATCTTGTCCAATGAATTTTTCTTCTCCTTGGGCATTAGACCCCTCTGGCGTCGATGTTACTGGAAACGTTACATATCCTCCCCTAGCACCACGTCATCTTCTTCCGCGGCATCCTCTAACCATGATTACCTCGAGGCACACAATTCAACTTAGTTAGTGATAAGTTATTAATCAATGGTTTGATATAGTTGAATGCATAATGATTCATATTCATGGGGTTGAAACCACTCTGATACCATATCTAACGATCCCCTCCATTACGACTATGAAAAGTGAAACACAATATGTAAATTTTTTGTCTTTTTAAGCATTAAGAAGTTAGCCCCGACACATAATTCGGGCATCGCATAATCAAACGACGTCATAATTAAAGAATTACAAGCGACTCATCGTCATGATCAAATGACATCGCAACCAACACATAAACATAATTAGTAACGATTCATAATCAACACATCATCACATTTAGATAACAAGCATCATCAATGGCGACGCAAGAAAAACTCATCACCGTCAACTGGAATCGTCAATAATTTTAATCGGTCAACTCATCACATGAATATAACATAACATGACATAAGTCTAGCATAAGGATAACATATCGATAACATAAGGATGACATAAGGCTTTCGTAAAGACACTACCCGCCCAACCTACCCTGCAAGCTTATGAGCTACACGACACATAAGCAATGTTCAAGCCGAGGAATCATTCGATTTCTTTTGACCATTTAAGGTCTTAGGGATGGTGACTTTTTTGAGGAACAAGTAAGTGTCTACATCACACTAACACACTCAAGTCCGAAACCAACTAGCTAAATTGACAAGATCAACTATAATCAATTTTATCAATCAATCAATCCTAATCATGAATTAAACATGGCGCAAGAGTAATCAATCACATAACTCATCATATACTGACTTTAATTCAAGGTGCAAGATTAAGTAATTTCACTAATATGGTTTTTAATTTAAATTTCACTAATTTGGTTATCTCTCAAATTTGTCATTAAATTTTATTCATTTATGAGTGGTTGAGGTTATTTGGAATACTTACATAATAACACATATAGAGAGAGTCTTGGAGGGTTCCAACACATGTTTTTTTACCTGTGTATAGGGATATGTTACTAAGGGTCTTTGAGGATAGATGATTATGAAATTGGATAAAACTAGATGGACTCAGATTTTGGATGATGGGAATGCAATATTATAGTGTGGAATCTCTCAACAAACATGATATTTACAAAACTGTGGAAATATCCTTATTGAAAGTTAACAGATTGGAGAATTACAATGTTTATTATATTCAATAAACAAGTGTGTACTTATTTTAGAAAACAAGAGAGATAATAATTTATATTTATGGATTAATCTTAAATAATAAAATGATAAATATTAAATAGAAAATAAGTGAAGATGAGTAATATAAATTTCAAATTTATTAAAAATGAAATCCATGAATGTAAAAAACATTAGTTAGATTTCTTAAAAACTTTCTTCATATAAATACTAACATATTTAAACACATTTAATATAAAAAATATGTACAAAATAACACTAATAAAAATGAATGTACATATCAATAATATGATAAAACTAAAATATCAATATGATAAAACTAAAAACAAATATTTTAAGCACTAAAGCATATAATAGATAAAAGGAGTTTAGATGAAACATCCTATACAAATTAAAGTTATATAAATGACGTCATACATCTCTTATATAAGAAGAGTTTATATAACATATCTTATATCAGCTAAAGTTATATAAATAACATAAATTCAAATTTTTAAGGTTAAAATTAATAAAGTTAAGATAGTAAAATATGATGAGAATTTTGGATAATTTAGTAGGAAAAAAGTATTTCAAAAGTATCAAATAAATAAATAATTCACAATAAATTTTATCATAATAAATGATAAATTTCAATATTACCATAAATATTTAATTGAAAAATCTTTCAAAATAACAATTTAAACATGAAATCATCAATAATAACAAACACATAAAAAAATATAATTAAAAGAAAAAAAAAACATAATATAATAAAAGAATGAAGATGAATCTTATGAATAAAATGGTAAACAGAAAAACACAACTACTATAAATATTGTCACATTTATTATAAAATAAAATGTAAAAACAATGAAACAAATTGATTATACATTTTATTATATATATTTTTATTCAAACAAATTTATATAGTTATGTATTTAAAAAACAGTTGAACATTTTAAATTTTTTATTATATATACTTTTTATTCAAACAAATTTATATAATTATGTACTTAAAAAACAGTTGAACATCTTAAATTTTCAAAACTAGAAGATCAAAATAATAAATCTATGAAATTAAATATTTTCAAAATGACATTGAAAACTAGAAGATCAAAATAATAAATCTATGAAATTAAATTTTAGTTAACTGCTGTGAATTACATTTAATTAAAAATAAATATAAAATTAACTTGGACAAAATCAAGTATACCCAAATAAGTAAGGACTTAAACAACTTCAAACTATTTAAAA
>ML874395.1:13388-23568 GCA_009831015.1 Picea engelmannii | reverse complement strand
GAGTGCTCCAAAATATAGAGTTTGATAGACTGATTTGTACAATCCATTCATTCCTCTATTTAATGAATCACTAGTTCTGGACTTAGTATGTTTTCATGTCTATGAGACTAAAGATTAAAGAAGAGAATATGAAATCTACAAAACATTAGTAGAACTAATCTTCTATACAAATTGAAATGGTTTGAAAAACTACATATATTTTCAAGTGCAAAGCCATGACATATACACCTATCCTTTAGTTTTCGATCCCAACAAGTTCTCAATGCTTCATGACTCCCCACATCTAAAAAGAATGTGCATCCATATTTTATACACAATAAATGTGGCATAATCACCTACAATCACATGAACTGCCTTCACCCCTAGAAGTGATTCCACAACATTAGGAATAATTTCACACTCTTAGTTTTCATTATCCAGGAAACCCTATTGATTACATCCCATGTACATACTCATCCATATTTTCCCACAACAACATGCAATAAACTATTCAATATCACAATTTTTTCTAGCCCTATATGTTTAAATTGTTCAATCATCCGGGGATACTTTTCATTTGTTCTATAGCCATGTCCAATATTTCCTCCAATACCATAGTGGATAAGATATATTGACCTGTAGATTTCACAATATATGCATGAAATATTAGTTTCAAATTCAACAACGTTTCAACAACACAGACACCAAGTAGTTTTGTAAACTCAATGGGAACATAGAATATAGTTAAGTTACAAAATTTACATGTGACTAAGCTAATGCCTAAGAGCTAACAAATAAGAATAGGCTACAACAATTTTTACCACAAGAACATTCTGGAGATAACCTTTCAACAAATGTGGTTCCTTATCATGTGGCTTGGTTTGATGACCAAGAGTTTCATTTTAACCCCAAGAGAATGTGTTAAATATACCATTTTGAAAGGTTTTCGCTCTCTATTTTACTGGTCCACTCAATTAACTGGATGTGAAATGGGCTATCGAATGGAAGGATCTTAATCTAAACTTGGAACTTAAGCCTTTGTTACCATCGCTGCCTGTGCCACCAATGTTTACGTTCTACCTTACTCTGGTGCTAGTTTCAGGTCATCAATTGATTCTCGACCCAGAAAGGATGTTTAGCAAGGTGGTGGTTATGGACAAATGGGAAAGAAGCGAGGTCATTTGCATGGCCTACAAGCTCTCTTATTTTGTGGGCCCTAACCTGTCACCCTTGCCTCTGGTTCTTGAAATGGAATTTCAACTGGAAGTGGGTGGGTTGTTCTTGGGTGTTTTTTATTGATGGATAAACGAGTTATGCAGGATCGTCGCTATGATATTAAAAGTGTGCTGCGATGGAGAGCTTGGAACGAACAAACACGCTTTGTGGCTGGATCAGAACGAGAAGAGATAGTGCTGGTTGGGAGCCTGGACCATGGAAAGGAGAGCGCACTCCAGAGAGGAGGTATCTTATTGGAAAGCAAGCCTCGGGGAGAAAGCTAGGGGCTGGACTGGAGATCTTGAGCTTAAGAAAATAGAAGAAGTCTACAGCTTCTAAATTAATAGAAATAGGGGGCCTGCTAAATATTATCTCACTTTCTCGGTCACAACATACGCTACTAGGCCGTCCTTGGCTTCAGTGGCAAAAGCCCTATATATTCGTAGTCACACTATAGAGCAATCAAGCGCTCAGACAGAGTCAAGGCCAGATCACTGATAGTATGCGTGCATTCATCTTTCGAATGGAATAGTCACATCCGCAGACCCTATTTGGTTGAATCATAAGGTCACACCCTGCCCGTAGCAATCAGGTTACACGCTTGCCGCATAAGGTCACACCCAGTCCGCCTGATCAGCTTCAAGAATAGCTCGAAGAGCACAAACTGTACAGCCAACGCTTACCTTATGCACTACTTTCGATCAGATCTTTGCTCATGCCCTTCTCTTTTTCTTTTCCCCTATCTTTTCTTTGCGCGTGCCTCTGCTTCCTTTCCTTCAGTGGGTTCTCCATATCAATCTCGAACTTCAATTGCCAGGTTCAACTTCAATTGCTGAATCAACGGGTGAAACTACCGGTGATGCCCCTGCTTATAATGGATAAACAGGGTAAGCTGCTGTAGGGTAAACTATTGCAATTGGTGATGATGCCCCTCTAGCTGATGGTGGGTAAGCTGCTTACTCTCGAACAAAAGGTGCTTAAATTGGCTATCAAACTGCCTCTTCCTTTCCTGCTGCTACCGAATCAATCTCTGCATTTGCCTCTGCATCTCGATAACTATAAGAAGGTGCACCAGTAGCAGTAGATTAAGCTGTTGGTTTAGTAGATCCGGTTGTTTAAGCCATTGATTCTTTCCTTCCTTAAGTCACTTAGTGTTTGTTTGATTAGAAGAGAGAAAGAGAATACATCATATATAGATAGCCTCTTACTAAGTTCTTCGCGATATGTTAGTAATAAATATGCACTGCTTGTTCCAAGCTGGTGCTCCGGTTCTCCCTCACCAACCCAACTATGTAGGACTACTTTGTTCCATTCCTTGGAGGCCGCCGATAGATGATACCGAAGATCCAAAAGGTGAGTCGGTTACAACATTGAAGCGGATTGATAGGAGAAGAGAATGCTCGACCCAAAAAAAAAGTGCCCGAAAAGAGGTAACTTCATTACAGCCCATCATGATGCAAGCTCCGTAATATGAATCGGATATGACGGACCCACAGAATTGATGAGCTAGTGGAAGAGGGCGAAAAAAAGGATAAACTCACTTGTATCGAGGGTAAGAAGTTGCATTCCTCCCCATTCCACCGCCTGAAGAAAATGACACCTACCACCGGCATGCCTCTTTCCCCTTCACCCTTCACTGATCGTCCACCGCCGACCGCGTTTCCATGAGGGAATTCACCCTCCAATCCAACAAAAAGATTCTTTGGTCCCTTACCGAAAGGACAGGATAGAAAGGAACTTGCTGGCAACCTGCAAAGGTACGTGAAAGATACCACCGCTAGAACTGACCAAAAGGAGAGAGAGATTTTTGGTTGCACCACCGACCGGAGGAACCGGTACGGCAGTGCTTTCTACCCGGCAGTCGTACAAAAAGGCTTTGTCGCTCTGTGATACCTTATTCAATGCAACTAAAAAATGACCCTTGGTTTGATACTTGCCGTTAGCTTTGGTTGATGGTTGGTAGCTGGCAAGAGGTGATACTAAGCCGGGACGAAGGAATAGAAGTTGCTCTTGGTCCTAAAAAAATAGATAGAAATATGGAAATCTCTAGATCAAGAAAGAAATACATCGATAATATACGAGATCGCATATCTACGTTTACCTTTTCCATTTGAGGTGATCCTTAGCATTCCCTAAATAATCGACCCGTTAATCCATAGAGCCATTTTGGTTACTTAACATGAGCGTATACACATTAGGCTATGTTGTTTGAGCTAGACAATATTGATTTTGAAATAGAATTACCCAACATTTGGAAATAGAATCCCAGGGCCCAGGCATTGGAACATAATTTACAAAACGTGCCCCTTCCCCTCCCCCTCCCTGTGGTTGGAGGAGTGGCTCGTATCCTCGCTCCTTCTCATTTCATGTTTAGCCTTCCTTATTTTACTCATTGGAACAATAAAATGGATTTGATTCTGTATGTAAGATGCCCTTTTAGAAATTTTCCCTAGGATTCCCAGGTGTCATTGCATGAAGGTACTTGACAATAGACAGAAGTCATTGCCGGGAGGAGTCATTGTTTCAAGGTCTTTGCCATAGCCGATAGCAGGTAGTTGGTACTTGCCTAAAGGGCCTTGCTAGCATAGCCAACAAGAGTCTAAGCCTGTTGTCATTGCTGATGGTAGGTAAGATTGCTAGTCATTGCCAGTCGGGGGCATTGTAAGCCAATCATTGTCAGCCGATCAGAGCTGGGCTTGCCTACTCCGCTTGGATACCGGGATACTCAACTGGGATGGTAGTTGATGCGCTATTCAAATGGGCTACTCGACTGAGCCACTCGGCTACTGAACTTGGTTACTCTGATGGGCTCCCGGTTATTGAAAACAACCTCACTCGCCATTTCTGTCTAATAGAATCTCCTTTTTTAGAGGTCCAATACACAATAACTATATCTACTCTCTTACCTCTATCTCGACCCTCTACCCTTGAAAAAACTATATCTCTAGCTCTACCTCTCGTTTCCATACATATTTCCCATGCTTGCCTGGAGTAGAGAGATATTTATTTAATTGATTGATCAATACTGAATGGCTTCTGAGAGAGGAGGGCCCAATTGCACAGACGGGTTTCCAGGTGCATTTATTGCAGAGATTGGATGCATGCATGGGGGAGAGGTCTTTGGGATTGGCATTTATTTATTGAATTAATTTATTCACTTCACCGATAACATCTTTCGATAGGGGCGCTCCACCGGACACAAGCAACATCAACTGAAAGAAAGAGGCGTGGGCCCACAGATAACAGGAAACATCTGTCAAATGCTCCACCCAACACGGCACCGGAAGGGGCCACCCCACATAGCCGACAGGGAGGGGGACGCCTATTGACAACCGACATAGCTTACAGAAGCAACCCTATATAGAAAGAAGAGACACACCCCGCATAGATACCTGATATAGCCCTAGCCCCACCCAACATAGATGAAGGAAGCGACGATCATAGTCACCCAACATAGCCACACTGAATGAGCATAGCCAGTGGCCCAATGAGGAGCATAGCACCTGCCCACCCCTACTAGTCATATAACCCACCACGTAGCCATACAAATATCCCCCTCCCCACAAGCCAACATAGCAACATAGATCTTACCCATCATAGCTTATACTTTATAGTGTAGAATATACAATAGTTAAAGAGCGCGCATCAGTTCCACTATGGATAATCTCATTTATAAGGCATGAGATGCAATTTAGTGAGGGAGGGAGATCTCCAAATATTCAAGGTTTTTGGTAGAGAAAAATAGATTTATATATTATGTCTTATGGGAAATATGGAATGGAAAACATTTCCATGATTTCTTGCACTATGAAAATTCCTTTCAAAGAATCCACCAGTTGTAGATTAGTGGCAGTTATAAAGCCATCAACCACATATTCTGAGTTACCAAAAGATTCTTTCCCAAATGAATAAACTTCTCCTACATAATTGATAATCATATTAATCATTTCTCCTTTAGTTGCCTAGATCATATGAATCTCCTAAAGATGCCTACATATGAATGATGTAACCTCCCAATTCTCAACCTCTGTTAATTTGAAAGGAGATTCAACATTGAAAAATCATAATACACCTTGAAAAAAAAATCAGAGAAAGGAAAACACAAGCATTTATTGCACACCTGATTAGTTCGGAATGTCATTCTACTTCCATCGTCACATGGATAGGCTATGCAAAGTTGTTAGACCCAAATGTATAAACTACACCAGACCTAGATACCATGACACATAGACATACTATGGCTTAACACTTTTCATGAATATAGAATGCTTCTCCAACTCTTAATAACCACAATAGAAACTTCCAAGAACCTTGCCATCTTTCTTTCAGATTTTCCCTCTCTATTTGTGTCATGCTTTAATATAGATCTACTTTGGCACATGTTGAATGTTGCAAGTTCCGATACAGATCGATACAGGTATATTAAAGTCGAAAGAAACATTTTTTGGTTGTCTAAAGTGTTAATCGTGGAGCCACCAAAATGTAAGATAAAAGACCAGTTCACATAGTGGAAACAATACAGAACAGAACACTAAAACGCAACAGAAACAATACAGAAGATATCACACATATAACTAAGAGATTTGTGTGGTTCACCGAAATGTTGGGTTACATCCACCAAGAAGGTATCGATTGTATTATTGTTCATAAAATGGAGAGTTACAGAAGCCTTAGTCTCCTCATCTCTGACAGCCTCTACGGGCATACTTAATTTATATAAATTACAGAAGAGAATGACTATTGAAATCACTCCTATCCTTGGTCTAATTTAGTTACAACTAATCGCAAAATAGTAGGATCTGAAAAACTATTCAAGGAAGAAATTTGTTGTCATCAATTCCAACAATCTCCACCTTGACAACAATTAACCTAATACGTTGCTCCTTCTTTTGTTCATCACCTTTTTTGCAAGCCAAGAGAAGCGAAGCACCATCGTAGCTTCTCTAAAAGTATTGGTTTTGTGAACATGCCTACGCAATTCTCTTTTGTATGAACCTTTTCAAGAGAAACTCCACGTTCATCGATGACTTGTCTTACAAAATGGTAGTTAATAGGAATATGTTTAGTTTTACTATGGTAGGCTGGATTTTTGGCCAAGTGAATAGAACTTTGACTATCACAAAGTAGCTTTACTTTGTCCTGCATCCTTCCAAACTCACCAAACAAAACTTTTAACCAAACTGCCTCTTTGCAAGCATGTGAAGAAACTATGTATTCTGCTTCTGTAGTGGACAAAGCAACAATGCTCTGTAGCTTTGACATCCAAGTAATAGCTCCATCTTGAAGAGTAAAGACATATCCTGAATTTGACCTCAATTTTTCCAAATCACCTGCAAAATCAGAATCGACATATCCACTGACAAACTCACGAACATCGTTATAGGTGATACAGTAATCACTTGTGTCCCTTAAGTATTGAAGCACCCATTTCACTGTTGCGCAATGCTCTTTACCTGGATTTTCCATATACCTCCCGACAACCCCAACTGCATGTGAAATCTTTGGCCTTGTACTAACCATCGCATACATTAGACTTCCTACTGCATTAGCATATGGTATTCGAGACATATATTCCTTTTCTTCTTTTGTAATAGGACATAACTTTGAAGAAAGATTAAAATGGGAAGCCAAAGGAACTGAAACTGGTTTCACATCGTTCATACCAAACCTCAAAATTATCTTCTCAACATACTTCCATTGTGACAATCAAAGCTTACCATTCCTCCTATCTCTTAATATCTCCATGCCCAAAATCTGCCTTGCTGCTCCTAGATCTTTCATATCGAACGCCCTAGCCATCTGAGCCTTTAACATGTTGATCTCAGTTATGCTTTTTCTTGCTAAAATCATATCATCAACATACAATACTCACTCCTTGTATAATTCTGACTCACCATGAAAGAGTCAAATTTATTGTACCATTGTCTGGGAGACTGCCTCAGACCATACATTGATTTCTTGAGCCTGCAAACAAATTTCTTGATGTGATTCTGAACGAACCCTTCAGGTTGTTCCATGTAAATTTCCTCATCCAAATCTCCATGTAAGATGGCAGTTTTAACATCTAGCTGCTCCAACTCCAAATCAAGTAATGCAACCAATGCTAACACAATTTGAATTGAAACAGAGTTAACAATTGGTGAAAAAAACTCATGAAATTCAATACCTTCTTTCTGAAAATATCCTTTTACAACCAACCTTTCTTTGTACCTTTCCACCTTATCATCAATACCCTTCTTTATGTTAAGCCCTAATATTGGATCATTACCCCTTAATTGGGGCATATTATATTAGTAATGTTATTTTCTTTATGTCGACTTTAGGCCATTAGTTGTAATTATACCTCCTAGTCTCATATATATACCAAGGAGACATTTTCATTTTGAATCATCTTGTACTTGAACATTTAAGTGGGGTAAAAGGAGGTTKCCCCCTCAAAGAGGCTTATTATCTGAAATTATCTATTTTTCAACGTGTTGAGTACTTTTTCTAAAGATTTTCTATGCTATATTGGTATTTGGTTCTTAACACTTTAGCTTGTAGACCCACTTGCAACCTACAGTTTTTCTGTCTCTTTGAAGTTCTACCAGGTCCCATGTGGCATTCCTCTCTAATGCCTTCATTTCATCCTTCATTGCTTCTTTCCATTTATCACTGTTAGAACCCTTCACAGCTTCTTGATAGCACGAAGGCTCATCATCATTAGTACTTAAAGAAATTGATGAAACAAAATCATCATACCTTCTTGGAGGATTTCTGACCCGCGTAGATTTCCTTAAGGAAGTTTTTGGCTCATCCACATTCTGTTGATTGTTATCATAAACCATGTCTTCCTCTGTAGGAAACTCTTGATGAACATCTTCAGAAACTTGTTCATGTTCACTTTCATCTATATTTGAACTGGTTTCAAACTGAATCTGTTAATACTTAGGTACTTCTTCCTATTTCATTTGAACATCTACATCTGATTTGATGAGAGATGATTCATCAAATATTACATCTCTGTTAATGGTGATCTTGTGGGTAGTAGGATCCCACAATCTGTACTCCTTAATACCATTAGCATATCCAACAAAGATAAGCCTTTTTTGTTTTGGATCTAATTTAGAATGTTGATGTTTCAAAATTAGAGCATAGGCTTCACAACCAAAAACTTTAGGATTAGAATAATTACAAGGGTGACCTTTCCATACCTCTTCAAGAATCTTGCACTCTATTGTTGTTGATGGTGATCAATTCACTAAATAACAAGTTGTAGTTATTGCTTCTGCCCAGAGTTCCTGTTGTAAGTTGGCATTACTTAGCATACTTTTTTCTCTCTCTAGAAGAGTCATGTTTATGCATTCATCAACTTCATTTTGATGAGGAGTATAGGCAGTGGTTTTGTGCCTATCAATCCCAAACTCCTTGCAATAGTTCTCAAATTCCATTGACATAAATGCACCACCATTATTAGTTCTTAAACATTTAATGGACCTACCAGTGCTCTTTTCTGGTGTAAGTTTCAGAATTTTATATCAATTATTTTGTGCGGGGCACACTATACAAGTGAGCTCTCCTAGAAAGACAAAAAATCGGCAAGTTGTGGGGAAGTTACCATAAATTCCACTTGGCACATCCAATTTTGATCAGACCTGTGGCATTGTAGAGATGAAATATCAGAGAAATACATAAAATAAAGTTTCATACCTAGAAGGGCCGAAATGTGGGAGACACAACATAAGA
This sequence comes from Picea engelmannii, assembly GCA_009831015.1. Classification (NCBI taxonomy): domain Eukaryota; kingdom Viridiplantae; phylum Streptophyta; class Pinopsida; order Pinales; family Pinaceae; genus Picea; species Picea engelmannii. The sequence continues at coordinate 14,649 of ML874395.1, read as the reverse complement.
AATATTGTCTAGAAGAACCACCTCAAAATCAAGGTTCAAAAGTGATACTTAGCCAACATGCCACCCAAAAAGGGAACTTCTACACCAAATAAGCCTCCAGAAAATCCTACTTGGACTCTTGATGAAGGTGAAGAAATGCATAGGAACATAAATGAACTACAAAATAAGATGGATTCAATGGAAGCTAAGTTGGATACTAAGATCGATTCAATAGAAGGTAAGTTGGATACTAAGATAGATGGTTTAAAAGGGGAGATCATGGAAGTATTGAAAAATTTCGTAAGAGAGAAGACACCTGAAAGTGAAAATGCATCCCATGAAATTCATGATGAGGACACAAGGAAGGTGAATCAAAAATGGAGAAACTCCAACTTTGGTTTGAAGACCAACAATGTTCCTAAGATTGATATGAGGAAGTTTGATGGTAACGACCCAATCACTTGGATACTTCAGATGGAGCAATTCTTTGATCTCCATAATGTGCCACATACACAAAAGGTACGAATTGCTTCTTTATATTTAGAACCTAATCAATTTGTATGGTATCGATGGCTTTATTCTTGCAAATCACTCGTCACTTGGACAATTTTCACAGAAGAAATGATAGCACACTATGAGGATACAAGGAGCAATACCTTCTTTAGCCAATTGATAAATCTCAAGCAAAAGGGTTCAGTGACCGAGCACATTGAGAACTTCCAAAGATTGAGTATAAAGGTAACCGATATTCCAGATGAGAACTTGATTGATGTATTCATAGGAACTTTAAAGGATAAAATTCAACATGAGGTTCACCTTCGGGAACCCAAATCATTGGANGAATGCATTTAAGGTGGAAAGAAATGTTGAAAGTAAAAATATGGCTATGGCTACTAGAAGGACCAATCCTAACATGTATAGAGAGAACAATGCTCCTTCCTCTAAAACACCTCAACCTACAAGGTTGACACCTCAACAATTGGAGGAAAGAAAAGCAAAAGGCTTATGCTTTAATTGTGACAGCAAGTACAGTAAGGGACATAAGTGTGGTGAGAAAAAAATATTCTACAAAGATTGTGAAGTGGAAGAAGAAGAAGAACAAGAACCATCTCAAGATGAAAACGTAGAAGCAATTTCACCTGAAGAGTTGACTCCCACAATATCGTGTAATGCATTGGCTGGAATTAACACTCCTCAAACCCTCAAGATCGAAGGATACATCAAAAAGAAAAAGGTAATAGTCCTAATTGATTCTGGTAGTACTCATAATTTCATTCACTAT